>LIEC01000701.1:1845-13843 GCA_001925005.1 Drosera capensis | reverse complement strand
AAAATGTAAATGTTGAGGTTACTAGAGCAAAGATACAAAATGTAATTAGAATGTGAAGTGTGATGTACTGTATAGGGGACTATCATAGGGATGCAAATCTCTTTTTGAGTGGAAATGAAATCAAGCTAAATCTTTCCCAAAAAAAGTCTTGAATACTACACCAAAAAAAAAAAAAAAAAACAGAACAAAACTGAAAAGCACTTTTCTATATATATTTATGTTATTTGCTTTCACTCTACCTTAAAAAAAAAGACAAAAAGAAAGCCTAACTAAGCAACCTTGATTCCCTTGCCAAATAATCCAAAAGAAAAATCATGAAAAAGAAAGCATTCCACAAAACGCCTTTATTTTTTCTTACTGTACATAATTTATTCGATCATCCACAAACAAGTAAACCAGGATGCACGCTAACTTACCTGTAAATTCAGCTTGTGAACATTGAATACATCCTTCATGGAATGCGAGTTATATGCTTGTATATAAGATTTGTAAGCTTTTTTAGCTGCCTTGTTGAGGTAATAATTGGCAGAAACAATTTTTTCCTGCAAGAAAACATTTCAGCTATGATATATATGAAAATGTACATAGCCAATTCGCAAGAAACTTAATCAGGCAGAAGCACTGAAGAATAAGTTACCAGATGCGACTGAATGTCCACCACTCTCTTTTTATCATAATCATGCTCCACAACAGGGACGCCCCCATCCTGACATGCACATGAATGCCTTTTTGTCACTCTTCATTCTTCAGCATAAGAATCAATGACCATCTAGTTAAACTCCGACCAAGCAATGGAAGTGTTCACTCGAAAACGGTTGTTCTTATTTCCCCTACTACTCATGAGCATTTCAGTGTATTTACAAGACACCTAAAGTGAACACTCAAACAATGTTGTTTTTCGCCCCTTTTCATGATCTTTTCAGTGTCATTATAAAACATTTGTCAGCCTAAATAGTACTGTCACTTGCGATTGAATTGGAAGTGTAGCGCTAAATTTCTACTCTGTCCTCCAAGTACCAACACATAAGAATGCATTAGCAAACCGCACCTTCAAGTAGCGGATGAAGCCAAGCTCTTCTGGAATTAGGAATAGGAGAGCATATCCACTGCCACCTTCTCCCCTAGCAGTGCGACCCACCCTATGGATATAATCCTAAAAGTCAGACTTTTAGGAAATGCAGAGGACAGAATGAAGTCAGACTGTAAGTTAACCTTGGGATCATCAGGAGGATCATACTGCACAATCCAATCCTAAATGACATAGCACGGCCGTTAGCATCATCTATATGGAGGTATAAAGTACACAGATGATAAACCACATCAAGCTAATAAAATCAGCCTGTATATTAAGATGCTGAGGTAACCGAGCCGATAGCTCTTTTCTTTCCATCCAGAAATCACAGGTAGGAATAAATTTCCTCATAAGAGAACAAAATTAAAATATTTTCTACTCTGGAACTACAGCGAACCGAACAACATCACTTCACCAATAACAGAAAATACATATCAAATGGTAGAGAGAACTTACAACAGCAGGAATGTCAAGTCCACGACCAGCAACATCAGTACACAGAAGAATACCCCGTTCAGTTTTACAGAAATCAAAAAATGTTTTGGATCTCTTCTGCTGCTTTTGCCTCCTATGGATATCAAAACAGCCCATCTGGATATATTGCAGAAGAGCTGAGTGGTACTCAACAGAGTCGCAAGTAGAGAAGAAGACCATGATTTTCTTAGCTTTATTTTTCTTCAGAAAACTGTAAAGAGTAACAAATCTCTTTGCACAAGGAACCACCACAAAGCCTTGCTCCAGCCCTTCATTTGTAGCCTACATCACCCAGCATTATTATTCACGAGATGTCAGAATCAAGCATGGGGGATAAAAATAAAACAATGGTGTGGGAGCAGAAGAAAGTAATGAAAAACATGATTAATGAGAAAACATTGACAGGATCACCGAATCACAACAAATAGCCATCACAGTCCTCGCCATATCAACAGCATTGTGTATAACTGGGCGGGAATTTTCTTTTTTTAAAATGAAAAAAAAACGGGAAAAACTTTGTCAACACTTAGCACGGGATAATACAAAGACGACTGATACTTTGAACAAACTTGCAAAGGTGAGGTACAATTCTTTAAACAAAATATGTATAGCACCTGTTTGAATCACCTTTTTCCTCCCTTGTTCCACGTTAATGATAACAGGAGTTGAACGAAACGACAAGCGCACCAGGTCCTGAACCTGCAGATACAAAATATTGGCAAGTTATTATCCTGATATTGCCAGTTTCTTATCGCAAAATAGGGAAAAGGAAAGAGGAGCCAGGAGGGCGTACTCTAGGAAACAATTGTAATGTTCTGATAAAAAGAACGATCAGCTACCCTACTCTTATGTAAAATGTCATAGATCCAAAACACCACCGAGAAAAGGGACTTTTAATAACCAAAAGAAAAAAAAGTAGACAAAGTGAATAGACCACCTTATTGAAGTGGCTGAAAACAGAGCCGCTTGCCTATCCTGCATATTACAAGAAGTAGGGTAAATATCTTCAGCATTTGAACAGTACAACTAGCTGGTCAAGGCAAAGGAACACAACTTGATACCATAGCAGAAACACAACAATGAAGGGAGCAAAACATGAATTAGATCCCAGTCCCCTCATTCAAGGCACAAGTCTATGAACAAGCTAATGACGATTGACATCAATGATGAAAACTAAGAACGGGGTATTCAACACTTGCATATGCACAACAATGAACGAAGTGAGGGTATTGACGATGCCAATGATCGTGCTGACAACAAAAATAAAACGAGTCACACCAATTACAAAAAATTAACAAAGGGGTAGTGACGTTCTATCCATAATGTTCTCCATTCTGAAGAGAAGAAAGGATTGTATAACACAATGCCCTAGTTGCAATTTCGGTCATGCTGTGGATTGAGCCATGAAATCAGAATGCCATATACTAGGGAAGTTGAATGTACCTCTAGGAAGCTCCACCGTAAACCGTCTCAGTTGTCAAGGATCTGTTTCAATGCACGTCAACTTTCATCCTCTATTTACCCTTTCTGATTGTTTTGTTGGAATTTGAAAAGGATGAGCAATTCTTGAATCAGGAAGGAGATTGATTCTGACTCTTTCTCGATGTGAAAGATGGTATCCTTGAGAATGCCCTCTTAAGATGTTCTTCGGAGGAAACGAATGTGCTCTTTTCAGGTTTATATTAGTTTGGAAATACACATGAACACCTATTCTACGTCTAACATTAGCATCAGAAATGCAGAACCAAGCCCTTAATACTAAACAAACCAGGGTAGAGTGTGTAATATCAAGAGATTACATCTTTTGGGGGGAAAACCGTCAAGAGATTACAGCACAAGAACCTTCCGGGCTTACTTGCACACCATTTAGTGTCACATTTATTTTTTGTAGTCTACAAGGGATGGTCAAGCAACTTCCGCTTTCTTTTTTTTCTTATTCTTTTTATTTAAAAAAAATAAAGAACAAAACAAAAAAGAGGGAGAAATGAAGAAAGAAAATTAACTAAAAAAAAAGTACCTTCGGTAGAATCTTTATTATTTGCTTCATCTCTTCCTCAAAGTTGCTTTCCAGAAGCCTGTCAGCTTCATCAATAACAAGATACTGCAAGACATACAGAGGCCATCACACGTTGAGGCAAAAAGCAAAAGGACAGAATGCAAACACAAGCATAAAAAATTGATATGATAAGTTCATCTAAGCTCTTACAGCCCCTGAAGCCTACACAATGACAGTGTCCTGCAGCAAGGTTATTTAAATGCCTGCTATAAAAGCTTATAGACTCAGAACAATTAGAACTACATATATAACAGAATATTATATGACTGAGTCCACATTGACGTTACAAGTTGCCAAACATCAAAACTCGGAAAGAATCAAGGAAATTATCTTTACAAGCCATGTCTTGTTGTCTAGGATCAGCCTCAATTTGGAGCCGGGTTTTAACAATGAAAACCACCATTTAAAATCTGAGAGCGATCGAATTAAGAAGGGATCAAAAGGGAAAAGTAAGCAATTTCCATAAGAGGTAACCTTCAAGTTCTTGAAAATGAATCCTTTTGTTTCCTTTAGATGGTCAAGAAGTCTTCCAGGAGTAACTACTAGTAGATTCACTCCTTTTGCGAGACGCTCCACTTCCCCCTTTCGGCTTGCACCACCAATGACCATGCCAACAGTCTGTGAATGATATTTGAGAAGGTGCTTGGCAACTTCATGGGTCTACATGCAAAAAAAACAAGCAGAACTGATTCTGAATCTGTCTCCACACAGGTTAAACTATAGCATGCTTGTAAACCTACAATGATCCATGACAAAGCATGCAATACAAACAAAGCCTACATCAGTTTTACGCAGGAAGGCTAGGGAATATGAAAGAAAAAGAAGTAGATGCTAAATATTCAGGAAACTCAAATATTACTGAAATAGTATAAGAATGTAAAGAACAAACCTGTATGGCGAGCTCCCTCACTGGACAGATGGTAACCGCACCAAGTCCATTACGAGGAGCGAATTTAGCTCCATGTAACAACTCAACAGCTGGAATAAGAAACGCTAGAGTCTTTCCAGCGCCTGTCCTCGCAGCTCCAAGCACATCTTTACCTTCCATAAGGCTAGGTATAGCTCTAGATTGTATCTGCGACAGAGCAATACGTGTACTAGTAAGTAGTATTACTTCTTTTCAGTTTTCAGAGTCAGTGTGCCATGCAAGGGAAAAAGGTTCCTCAGAGCTACAAGGGGAAAAGCATGAGGATCTAAGCATGAAACTGAGAGATGTTGGAAAACTAGAAATTTCTGATCAACACGAAACCAAATCAATTGGATAACCTCGGTCATGTTAGTGAAGCCCATCTCTGAAATTGCCTTGAGAATGGGTTCTGAAAGAGGGAGGGCAGAAAACGGTGTGTCGCTCATTATCCCCGATGACCTCGTTTGCTGAAGTCGTGCAACCTGCATCATCATCGTTTCCAATCAAGAACCAACTCCTTCAACGGCGACGAAACCGAAGGGGATTCGACAAGACAACAAAACCCAAGGAGTCCGTCAGTTACCTTCGCGTCTTGCTCTGCGGCGGCGGCGTCGACGACATTCTGAAGGACGACATGGCAGTAAGAGGAAAGCCCTAGCGATTGATCTTGAAAACAGAAGAAACTGAAGTGACGGTTGTGGTGGTTTTTATATCAAACAATGCTCCTTTGTCCTGTAATGGTCCTCATAAAGATACATAACTTGGATTTAGGAGCGTGAAAAGAATACCTAATGATTAAAATTAAAATAAAAAATATGAATTATTGAGATTGTATTATCATTTTTTTATAATGATCTTTCATTTATATGTTTAAATCTAAATCATTTTATTATAATCTCAATAATATAAAACATCCAATAGCAAACGTATAACTTATGTTAATGGTCTCGATAAACTCACCATCTAACCTGCATTTATTATGAAATTGAGAAATTTCTTAATTTTTTGATATGATTTTAGATTTTTTTGCGAAGGATGATAATGCATTAACTTTGACTAACACTTGCATTTCATAATATTTTCTCGAAAAAAATCTTCCCAAAACATAATTCTCTATTTCATGTGTTGATTTTTAGGTTTAGTCATATTATATCTTCGATATCCATGAAAAATGAGCAAAAGAGGTTGGAATTTTAAGCATACAGTTGTGTAAAAACGACTTCTCTATCGCTAAAATTTCTATCTTTAGTTTAGGAATCTCATGATGGATATGGGATTCTCAGCCTTCTAAGACTTCTGTATATCATTAAGATGCATATGGCTCGTATACTTTGGCCTTGACATTGTTTTTGTTGTCTGATAGCACTTCACATTACGTTGTTTGCCTTATACGGCCTCCATGACACAGTCTGTTGCATCTACATTGATTTCACTTTGAGTTCCATTCTTGTTGCATTACCTGTGCTAGCTTTGAGTTTTTGTTTCGCCATGATACAGCGCCCGTTGGTTTGCAGCAGCAGGGAAAGCTTGAAGGGTTCATGAAGAGCCCAACAGATGAAATATAAGAATAAAGCAGTTCGTCTTTGAACTGAATTTAGTAGTCAAGAGCACTAGCTGGGGTCTCGGATTCTGTATTGGAGTTTCAAAAAAACAAAAAACAAAAAACAAATGGATTTGGCTCCTGAATTCACTTTAGATACAACCCAACTGTAACAGGATAACTACGTTTACTTTCCTGACCCAATACAATATATACTTGAATTATGTACACGATTTGCAGTGCTAATGTTGTGATTTCTGACGTGACTTGATCAGATCATCAAGAAAAGTATCATAAAAAAGTAAATGTTTTTGTCGATAACTGGAATAACTTAGAAACCCTTATCCTGACTTAATGACACATATACAGGCGCCATTTGGAGGTGAAAATAATTACCATTAAGACAACATTACAATTTCGCCAACATCATAAATCACAAGCATATTTCTGATGGAAAACGGAAACCTTTTACCAAGGCAATAGTAGGACACAAATGACAGATTCAGGGCCAAGGTCTGTAACGCTCCATTAAAAAGATTCGGGCGAACGTCATATGGAGTATGTTACGCCATTCTTAAGTACCTCGAACTTGATAACAAAGTGGAAGAAGATACTTGAACAGCTATTACGCAGAGGTAAGTCAGGAAATATAAAGCTGCCATGCCCGTCAAAGGTAAAGTTTTTCATTGCATTATATAGAAAATGATACATGAAACTCCAATCATACATCGTATCTTTGCCCTTTTCTCATCTCCCTGACCCCTATATCCGATCTCATATTGGTTTCCTAAGCCTAAAGGGGTGTGCCCGTCGTATGAAACAAGGGACTAATACAAGGAATCACATAAGGGAGGGGCAGCTAGATATATGGGCAATCAAAGTCTCTATAAATAGCAGGAACGTCCAAGCATAAAAACACCGGAACCATTGTCCAACTAAATAGTTCACTCCAGGAGGTGCAACTATACTACATCAAAGCAACGCTTCATTAGATGAAGATCATCTTAGCTCGCTACTTTCCGTAGGACTCCTTCGCTCCTGATGGAAAACCAAACTGATCTCAAGTGCAGGACATGCATAACAGAACAGAGCAATCTTGAAAACCTTGTAGCCCTGAATAATTTCGGCCTTCTTTCTAAAAGGAACAGACCGAATACTCCGCCAGACCTGACGGTCTCTTTTGGTTCCAAAATCTGAAATCATCACGGGAATTTGCAGCGTAGCGAAACGAGTTGTCGCCAATCAATCTGAGAAAGTCGTTCATGACACAGATATTGTTTTCACAGTCTTCTGATTCCTCCATCTGCAGCAAAGGAAATTGATTAGAACCTTATTAGCTGCTGATAAAAAGAAGATATCTCACCCGAGTTAATCAAATTAAAGATATTGCATTGATGTTTGCTGAATAACAAGTTAACATGATACTAGCTACTCTTAATTACTTTTCTGTATCTTAAACGGAGCAGCCTCTCTCATCTTCTGGCGTTCTTGGTGCTTTTGGATTTCTCTGCACTTTTGAATTGCTTGGCGGAATTCTTGGCGCTTTTCAAGTAGAATCAAGAACATACTGGTTTCCTTAGGAGAAGCTTTAGCCCGATTCCCGGTTTCCTTAGGAGAAGCTTTGGCCTGATTCCCGGTTACCTTAGGAGAAACTGTAACAATCAAGCGTTTTATAAATATTTTCCATCAATAGTTGTTTAAATGGAACCAGGCATTCATATAATCAAGACGCTTTATGTTAATAACATATGCAAGTCAAAATGCTCATGAAAATATCATGTGTCAAAAATCAAGGTAAACTAGCACAACGATGTTCGTCGGAAGCATGTCGATATCAAGTGACACATGATCAAAGATGACTAAGCTAAACAAACAAAACTTTATCCACGCGTGTTGTCCTATCATTATCGACGCCTATCACAAGACCGTTGCATGTCAGGCCATAAACGAGAACGTGACACCTCAAGCACCCGTGTCGTCTCCTCGTCGTCGATGTCTGCGACAAGACAGTCACTAAAATCTTTATAAATAGAACAAATTTAGGGTTAAGAAAGAAAAGTAGCAAACACCTAAAGTAGTTCTGAGGGAGAGAAAACAAGAAGGACGAGGCATGGACTAAGCAAGCACGACGGGGTCGGTGATAAAAGGAGGCGTAATCTCTTACGACAAAAACAACGCAAGCGTAATTAAGGTAGTCGAAATCATCTTAATTGTGATCAACTTAATTGGGATCTGTGTTGATATCATTCTATTTGAACTCCTGAAAAAAGTTATAAAGGTTTAATTTACAAGGAAACATATATTGTTTAGATTACTAAATATCTGGATAGTTTTTGTCGTTGAATTATCTTTTTTCATCAATTTCAAACAACATTCTCCACAGCTTTCCATCTCAATTGTCAACCCTTCCTATGCAATTTTTTTTCCCGGGTCTAATTATATAAAAGGGGAAATGAAAGGTGCTGCAACAATTGTCAAATTGGTTCTTGTAGTCCCTTTTTTAAGAAATGGTTCAAAGTTCATTATTTTAACTACATTTATGATTTTGTAACTATATGGGTGGTTGTTTTAAGAAATGGTTCAAAGTTCATTATTTAACTACGTTTGTGATTTTATAACTATATGGATGTTTGTTTTAAGAAATGGTTCAAAATTCATGATTTTAACTATGTTTATGATTTTGTAACTATATAGGTGGTTGTTTTAAGAAATGGTTCAAAGTTCATGATTTTAACTACGTTTATGATTTTGTAACTATATAGGTGGTTGTTTTAAGAAATGGTTCAAGTTCATGATTAGTTTTTAAACGTGCCTTAAGTAGTTCAACCAGTCCTAAACTATTTATGAAAAAGTACGTATTTATGTCTGCAAAAGCCATGCTTTGTGTTTATTATGGCATGTTTTTAAGCATCAACATATATGCTTATCAAGTCAAGTTTAAACAAGAGTTATTAATAAGTTGTTTTTAATAATCTTTTTAATGAAGCGTTACATACCTTGGCCATGAATCTGTCATTTGTGTCCTATTTATTGCCTTGGTAAAAGGTTTCCGTTTTCCATCAGAAATATGCTTGCGATTTATGATGTTGGCGAAATTGTAATGTTGTCTTAATGGTAATTACTTTCACCTCCAAATGGCGTCTATATGTGTGTCATTAAGTCAGGAATACGGATTTCTAAGTTATTCCAGTTATCTACAAAAAAATTTACTCTTTTTATGGTACTTTTCTTGATGATATGATCAAGTCACGTCAAAAATCACAACATTAAAACTACAAATCGCATACATAATCCAAGTATATGTTGTATTGGGTCAGGAACGTAGACGTAATTATCCTGATACAGTTGGGTTGTATCTAAAGCACCAACATAGAGACACATCTGCAGTACTAATTATACACTTGATGACAAGAATCCATCAAGCATAGTAGTATTAACCCGCAGGAAGAATTTCACCTCGATGATAATCAAAGCGAGTTCAGGAGCCAAATCCATTTATTTTTTATTTTTTTGAAAGCTCCCATTATTCAAATGAAAATAACTTGAGAAAAAAAATTCGATATCCACAACAAAACACTAATTAAAACCCCACAATCATTTAAAAGTATGGATCTAATACAGAATCCGAGACCCCCAACTAGTGCTATTGACTACTAAATTCAGTTCAAAGACGAACTGCTTTATTCTTATATTTCATCCGTTGGGCTCTTCATGAACCCTTCAAGCTTTCCCTGCTGCTGCAAACCAACGGGCGCTGTATCATGGCGAAACAAAAACTCAAAGCTAGCAAAGGTAATGCAGCAAGAATGGAACTCAAAGTGAAATGAATGTAAATGCAACAGACTGTGTCATGGAGGCCGTATAAGGCAAACAACGTTATGTGAAGTGCTATCGGACAACAAAAACAATGTCAAGGCCAAAGTATACGAGCCATATGCATCTTAATAATATACAGAAGTCTTAGAACGCTTAGAGTCCCATATCCATCATGAGATTCCTAAACTAAGATAGAAATCTTAGCGATAGAGAAGTCGTTTTTACACAACTGCATGCTTAAAATTCCAACCTCTTTTGCTCATTTTTCATGGATAGCGAAGATTTAATAGGACTAAACCTAAAAATCAACACATGAAAATAGAGAGTTATGTTTTGGAAAGATTTTTTTCGAGAAAATATTATGAAATGCAAGTGTTAGTCAACGAAACTTGTTTTCTGTCAGTCACCTTACAGTTATTCACAAAAAAACCTAAAATCATATCAAAAAATTAAGAAATTTCTCAATTTCATAATAAATGCAGGTTAGATGGTGAGTTTATCGAGACCATTAACATAAGTTACACGTTTGCTGTTGGATGTTTTATATTATTGAGATTATAATAAAATGATTTAGATTTAAACATATAAATGAAAGATCATTATAAAAAAATGATAATACAATCTCACTAATTCATATTTTTTATTTTAATTGTAATCATTAAGTATTCTTTTCACGCTTCTAAATCCAAGTTATGTATCTTTATGAGGACCATTACAGGACAAAGGAGCATTGTTTGATATAAAAACCACCACAACCGTCACTTCAGTTTCTTCTGTTTTCAAGATCAATCGCTAGGGCTTCCTCTTACTACCATGTCGTCGGCGTCGTCGTCGGCGTCGTCGCCCAGTGTCGACTCCGACGCCGACCTAAACCTTCACGATGTCGTCGACTCTGCCGCCACAGAGCAAGACGCGAAGGTAACGGACGGACTCCTTCGGTTTCGTTGTCTTGTCGAATCCCCTTCGGTTTCGTCGCCGTTGAAGGAGTTGGTTCTTGATTGGAAACGATGATGATGCAGGTTGCGCGACTTCAGCAAACGATTGGTTTGGTTTTGTCCGATGACAACGATTCTCGACTCAAAGGGACTGTTGGTATTTGGGAGATTGTTTCTGCTGGTATTGCTTATCTGCTCCTCGATTCTTCGTTTCGTGTGTCGGAATAGTGAAGAGTTAATGGAATTGTGTTATTTCGTCGTGATCGCTTCGGGAATGTGTTATGTGATTAGAGCTAGAGAGTGGATTTGGAATCGTGATAATGAAATTGGATGATAAAACCGGTTGTCTGATGAGATTTTTGGAGGACTGACTAATATTGGAATGAGGTTTGGAGTAGGAGAGATTTCAGATGGATATTGAGGAGTCGTCGTTCTTGTTTTCTTCATTTTTTATTTTATTTTTGGATACATGTGGTCGGTATATCTTTGTAGAAGGTGGAAGTGGCCTGTTTCATCAGTTCGAGCAATTAGGTGTTGTTGGTCGTCTAGTTGAGTTCCTAGAGATAGACGATTCTCCAAATCTGCAGGTTTGCATTTGCGTAATATTCATGGACGTTCAGTCGTTATCAACTAGGATCTGTTCGCTGATAGCGTTTCTTGGCTTCCTTTTTATTAGTTTGCGGCAGCTCGTGTAATCAGTGCCATCGCTTCATCAGAAAACACACTGGCTGTGGTTAAACACAGAGGTGTCCCTAATCTTTTGAAGCTTCTTTGTTCTACATTTGATCCCATTTGTGAAAAGGTAAATTCGAATTTGTATTATACAAGGAGCACATTTGGTTAAGCTTTGAACGGCCCATCCAAACCTGTTTCTAGCAATCTTGCACTTCAAGGAAAGCTTCTTGGTTGATGTTTTAGGCGGTTGAGGCTTTAGGAGAAATTGCCCGTGGTGATTCACCAGATTGCCGTGAGACTCTCCTTTCTGTTGGGTTTTTCGGTAACTAGTTGCGGAATACTGAGAACCTAACAAGAGACGGTGCTATTGTGTTGGAAGTTAGCGAAGCACCACAATCACACAGACACAAGATTTAACGTGGAAAACCCTCCCAAGTTGGAGAGTAAAAAACCACGGGGCGCACACCGGTAAAATCCACTATACCAGTAAACAGGTACAATTGTTCTTCTCAAGTTTTAGACC
>LIEC01000699.1:0-22166 GCA_001925005.1 Drosera capensis | reverse complement strand
GACTCTGGCTGTTGGCCAGTGTAAGGAGGAGCTAAGGACGGACTTGGAAGGATTGCTTTCAACTTGGAAAACTATCTTCGAGCATGCCAAATCTGCTGCTGATGAAGGCGTTGGAAATTCAGTTCCTGTAATTCTGCACAAGGCAATGGGTCAAACATTATCTGTTGTCCAGGACTATTTCAGTCACAAGGTGATCTCACAGTCCCAGAAAGTTCATCATATCTGCTAGGTTTAGGCAGTAAAACAAAATGAAAATCTCTCAGTAAGTTTAACTTTGTCATGATTGTCTGCCTTACCATTTCTTACAGGTCAGGAGAATGGTAGTTGATTCCCCGGGGATATATCATGAGGTATGGCATCTCGTGCATCTGAAATGGTTACGCTGCTTGACAATTTTGTGCTTGATATATCTTACAGTATTTATGTAGACCCTTAGTATGCTGCTTTGCCTGCATCATCCCATTGTTAGCTTCGAAGGTGGATTGTTGGTTGGCTGTTTAGTTAGCTTGGTTTTTAAAGCAGGCTGAGTGCGGTTTTTGTATTAATAAGTTCAGTTGGCACAATTTAATGAGTGAGTCCTCCTTCTGCCTAAAACTAACTTAATGCCAGCATATTTGCACTTGGAATACTGTTCTGTCCTATACATGCTGAAGAAAATACTAGGAGATCTCATCAAATGTAATATGTTTATCTGGACCCTTATTTGACCCCAAAACACCTATGCAAAAATAGAGCCAATGATACTAAAAAGAAAAAAAAAATCTTACATTTTCCACAGTAAATGTTTCTTTATGTTTGAAGCGGATAGTTTGTTGATGCTTTATGGATGTTAGTTGTACTGGTTTTTGCTCTCTTCCTTTCTGTGACCAGGTTACAAGTTATCTTCAAAAAAATGCTCCTGACCTGTGTGATCGAGTGGAATTACACAGTAAAAAAGTACCCCTTTTCCATGAATTCAAGATTGAGGACGAGATGGACAACCTTTTAAACAAAAGGTGAGCAACGTTGGTGCGATTGCGATTTTTTCCATTCGAGCATGAATGCACAATTGGGAAGGTTATACCTATACTCTAGGTTTTGGTTCTTTCGTGATCATAGGACCTATTGCCGCCACTTCTGATCAATCATCAAATTTTCCTGGCTTTACACTGCCAGTATACGGAGTCTACATAACTGATTTTTTATTTTTTTCCCGGGTATGTATGTTCCCAATAAAATAGAATTTTGTTTTCCCTGCATTTCTGTCACTGAGTTTTATTTTCCCTCTTTGATCCCTTCTTTGAATGGTTGATTCTGGCTTTACATTATTGATTGATTGTTAAGAAGAGTGTCCTTTTTTTCCATAGTATATTTTACTTTTTTGCAAATGTTGCGGTAGAAAAAGAAAATAAAATTTAAAAGGACCTACAGGGTGACAATCTCAGCGAAACAGGATAATAAGATACTATCATCAGTTCATGTTTGGGTTGTTTCCCATGTCAATTGTGGAGAGATGAGTATTGAAGATGTGAGTCCAATTAATCAAGATGTGTCTTATTAGTCTTAGCCCATAACGGAGAATATCTTGGCATACAGAGAGTATCTTGACATAGGGAGAATATCTTGACATGAGGAGTGGACTGTGAAAGATATCTTTTACCAGTGCTATCATTTGGTTGCTATTGCGTCATTTCATAGTGCTAATTTATATCTTCTCAAACATGTGTGTATTCTTGTAAAGTCAGTTCTTCATGATCTTAATAGTTGCTGGCTGGAGACAGGGTTCCCCTTCCAGACGGAGGCTCCCTGGTAATTGAACAAACTGAGGCATTGTTTTCGATTGATGTGAATGGCGGAAATAAGATGCTTGGTAAGGGATCATCGCAAGAAAAAGCTATCCTCGATGTCAATCTAGCTGCAGCGAAACAGGTACCTGGGTATTTGTATATATGGCCATTGATATATTTCCAGATGCTCAGTATTTGGATTTGCTTCTGTTGAGAAAAAGAGAACTGACACTAGCTTGTGTACTAACCAGATTGCAAGGGAGTTGCGGCTTCGAAATATCGGTGGAATCATTGTTGTAGATTTTATAGATATGGTCGATGATGGTAAGTAATGAAATATTTATAATATTCTAAGCAACTAGCTATGCTCTTTCAGTCCTTCACCCAAATGTTTTTGAGTTTTGAATGTTGAAGGTTATTGTCCCTTTTTTAATTAAGAAAAAAAACACAAAGCAATGGGCTGGGTATATAGTGGATAAATTTTCTTCCCTTGCCCCTTCAATGTTGTTAAAAACGGATTAATTGATGATTAATGGTTTCATTAATGAAACCGTTTTTTGTAACATTGTCCCTACATATTGGTGCAACTGCTACTACAACAGATAGGTGCTTCACAATGTATACCTACTATTGTTTATCTGCAGCAAACAAAAGATTGGTCTATGAAGAAGTCCTGAAAGCTGTCGAGAGGGATCGTTCCCCTGTCCACATCAGTGAGTTATCAAAGAATGGGCTCATGGAAATAACCAGGAAGAGGGTATAAACATTATTGTGCTTCCAGTGTTCATAATGTTCTTAATATGCTTGGTAACTGGAGTTTATAATAACTATATATCTGGTATCATAATCTGCAGGTTCGGGATAGTTTGCCATTTATGATCAGCGAGCCTTGCTCATGTTGTCAGGCTACGGGAAGAGTCGAAGCATTGGAAACTTCTTTTTTGAAACTTGAACGTGAAGTCTGCCGGCTGCTGGTGAGTTGTTATATACTCAGTTCCACATGTTTGGTTGGATTGAGTTGAATGGAACCAAATGGGTTTTAGTGTTTTACCATGTCGAGTTTTGGAACAGGCCGAAATGGAACAGAGAGCAGACCTTGAAAAGCCGAAGTCTTGGCCAGAGATGTTACTTAGGGTAGATGGTTACATGGATGAGTACTTGAATTCTGGGAAGAAGACGAGACTCGATACTTTATGTAGTTCTCTCAAAGTCAGGATCACTCTTGAGGTTTGTCTGGCATTTCAAATATGCTTACCCGACTTCATGCATGTTCATAACTCAGCCATGTTGATCTTGTGGGTATGATGTGTATGTATTAAAAAATAAATACTTTGTCAATCAGGTCGTAAAAATCTTCACCAGGGGTGCATTCGAGCTGAAGCCATTGACACATGACGAAAGAAAGAATGACACATGACGAAAGAAAGAATGACACGTGACGAAAGAAAGAATGATGATTTTTTTGATCTCTGGAGAGTGTAACTTGCAGAGGCGAGCCTCATATTCTCCACCACGGCCATATTCTTCACTACGGCTAGTATAGCGAAGTTCCTCCATGTGTAGCTGTGGAGAAAAGATACCAGCTTATAATTGTTCGGCACATTGTCAACTTTATTTGCTGAGACTTCTGTGCTAGTGTGAAGGCCGAGTTGTGAATTATGATCCGGCAGGGCATATTTCTTTGCAATGGTTCCTTTCAAGGCGAGTCCTGCACTATTTGTTGTCGGATGGGGAAGCGGAAAGGAAAATAATGAACTAGACCTGTACTCGTATACTCATCTCATCTCATATAATTTGTAATATTTTGATTTTGTATGCATGTCGATGTAAAGTTTTGCACGTATACAACGACGATCGCTTCAACATAATATATATTGCAGGGATATCAGACATGATTTAATATGAAATTGAGACTTATATTCGAGCGTATAGAATAGTGTAAAATATGTATATGTTGTAAACTATATGAGACGGAGGAAATATAAAATATCATATTTAGTTATAATTAAATTTACTAGATGAAAATTTTACTGTACCTTTGGAGCTGGTATCATGTCAAGATAACGCTTCATGTTATGCTGGACAAGGATATAGTTTGATCCAAAAGACAAGAGCTCATCTGCCCATTTTAGAGCAGCTTAATTGCATGATTTGGGCCCTCGTTATGGTGCATGCATGTCTTGCAATAGACTTTCATATATCAAATCAAATATGTGATCTAAATGTGGACCACTGCCCTCACTTTTGTCACAATAAACCACATTTAACTGTATGGAAATTATAAATCCAAAGCATTACCCTTGCACATTTGTTTGGGATAAAATTACCCTTTTCTCAAACTGTCGTGGAAACATCAAAATCTGCCTTGACGTTAACAATCCCCTAAAAAAAAGTGGAAAAAAAAAAGTGTATTGACAGGATGTCACTAATTGCATGATCGGAAGATGACAAAATATACATGATTTTGCTCATGCTGTATACTCTCGAAGGGATATTTTTTATTTTTATTTTCGTCGGAAATATTGAACATATGGATCACTTTATCAGGGAGGTATCTCTTCTTGATATTTCACGTTTAGACATCTTACCTAACATTCTTTATTACTAACATATTGCAAATTTGCAATATATATACAGCGATCCAGAATACACTTATCCTGTAAAGAAATCAACTTTCAGTTGAAAGCCTCGTCATCCATGTTCGACACTAGCTAACGGAGTATATAGAACTTGTCCATAAATATTTTACCAACCATGAGGTCTTAATACTCAAGATATTTCTTGTCCCCCACTAATATAGAATGCTTTGATGACACAAGTTGCAATATAATTTTGTCAACTAGTTTATAAATATAGAGTGATGCGGTTTTATAATATGCAGCCATAATTTCATGTATGCAACTATAATCCATATGAAGAATCTTTTTCATATATAAAGTTGAACAGTGAGCTGAGATGCGGCTAAGATGTGCCACCAATGAAAATATTGATTACTACTACCAACCTGAACAAAATGCTACTCCTTCCATCTCGTTAAAATCACGTCCTTGATTCGTATGTACTTTTTTCATTTCATTATATAATAATTTAATTTTTATATATGTTTTTGAGAAATTTTATTTTTTGTTTTAACGATGTGACAAAACTATGACATTAATACAACATCGAAATACATAATATAACATCATCTATATATCATTATATCATTATTGATTTACGATAATTTTATAAAAAATAATATTTGATTGTTTAATTATATGGGTCAATATCGATATATGAACATAATCAAAATACTGCATCTGTGTTGGAACAAAGGGAGTATAATTCAACTAGTATTTCAAGGTGTCACTTTATTCTATCAAGCAATGCTAATAAAAGACGACTCAATTTAACATTAATTCTCAACTAGTATATGTGTGCACATTATATTGGTATATTACTTCCTCCATCGTACAAATATAAATTGCAATATTTTGATTGTGTGTATTAATCAAGGTAAACTTTGGTCCGCGATAAAAGATGATCAAATGATAGTTTTGTGTAAATTTTTTGTCAAATACTAATAATAATTTATATTGTATGATTTAATATGTGACATTCTGTGGGAATGTTTTTCATCATTTAGTGACGGAACTCAGTTCCTTAAAATATAGCAGTATGGAACACTAACAGCATTCAAACCGTTTCGACTTTGAAGGCACGAAGGGAGAGTAATACGGCGAATCAATAGCAACAATATGAAGAGGTTGCAACACTCATGTTGTGTTGGCTCAGTTTTAATTTATCTGTTTATCGAAGAGTGAAATAAAATTTTCAGAAATATATCATAAAAGATAATCTAGATAAAAAATAAATTTTCTTTCTATTTTTATTCACAAATTTATTGATCTAAATTCTTTGACTTATTCAATTTAGTTATCACTTTCATTTATCATTAATAAATACAATAATAAAATTTATTTGTATTATTAAGATATGTAATTAATATTTCTTAAATCGTGTATTAAATCTGAATAAAAGATAAATTAAAGCAAAAAAATAATAATAATAAGAACAAAATAAGATATTCACAAAAATAAAGATAAGAATTGAATGAATTAAAGTCAATATATTTGAGTGAGGAGACATGAATCCCACCAAAAAATCAACCAATTTGGAACTTTCAAAACGATTGCACAACGACAATGACTTCAACATTGGTCCATACAGTATTTTGTTCAGCACAATTTTCATCTGCCCTGATTCACACGAAAATGGAGAAACCTAAATTCACCAATCAAACCCTTCTCACAGCATTCCCCACCCCAGCTTTGCCTAATTGGGCAAACCTTGATGTGACCCAATTTGTGGGTCACTTTCTATCTTTCATCACCAATCCTCTTAATTGCCCCATTTGCAATTTTGCCACCCAATTTATAATAAATCTCTTCTTCACTCTCCAATTCACCATTCTGCTTTGATACACCACAGAGCAAGAAAGGCTCAAGCTTTGATTCAATGGATGCGATTTTGATGTGCAGAAATGGGGTTTTGTGGTGTGGCTGTGTTAGAATGGGGGGATTTGGTGTTGGGCTGTTGAAAAGTGCTGGAATTGTTGCTGGGACTTGTGTTTTTGCTATTGGTAATTTGATCTTCTTTTTGAGTTTGGGGTGTGTGTTTTCATGCACATGAAGTGTTCGATGAAATGTTTTGAGTGAGATTTGATTCGGAGAATGGTGGTGATTTAGTAGATAATGGTGTTCTTGTTGGTGTTTTGATGTGGGTTTGTGAGAAACTTTGGGTTGGATTCACAATTTTGATTGTTTGATGTTTTTTGGTTGAGTTTGAAGCAGAGTTGTTGATTTTGTTGCCAAAAGCATTGATATTCGATGTTTCATGTCATTCACGTTGATTTTCTTTGTTTCATGTGATTCATGCAGGAGGGGCATTGATAGGTGGTATTGCCGGAGCCATGAAAGGGCAGACGACCGAGACCGGGATATGTCGAGGAGCGGGGATCGGAGTACTTTCGGGTCCCATTGTTGCTCTTGAGTTGCTTGATTCCATCATCAATGGCCACTTTCTATCCAAGGTAATCTAGTTTTATCAACCCAGCAAACCAACAACAATAATCCAGATAATGCACAAAATTACCCCTGTCGGAGAGACGGTTAATGATGCCCTCAAAACGAAATCAACCCAGCAAATTATAAATGAGAAATAAAAAAGTGTGACCAAAAGGAGAGCAAAGGAAATGATATGGTTACGTCCATTGTACTTTGTGAAGTTTCATTAGGTATCTGCATTATTTGTAAAGTTTCATTAGGTATCTCCATTCACGTGGATTCTGTGAATCAAGTCCATCTGTGTGTCTCTTAATTTTTGTCCCCTTTTTCATGCTTGTGATAGGGATTTCACATGGTATCCTTGGTAGCCCATTGGTCCATGCAGATCCATAACAACAACGCCAACCACCCAAATGCTCCCTCCAAATTTGAAGAGGAGGATATATATATAGTCATGTAAAAATCCTTGTTCAATACTCTTATTATAGACAATTGAGAGACTAATTCCGAAGTAGCTCAGTTTTTCCAAAATCAAACTTAACTATCATATATCTATTATCTTTTTTCACAATTTTTATAATAAATCACAAGTATTTCTTTAATAAAGGTCGGATTTCCGCGACTTTCATCTTGTGGCGTAAGCAATCGTTAGTACACTGTGCATAGTTCCGAATCATAGTCACGAGGAACGCTAGCTATGTCCTGAATTGTCGACCTTTCTAACAAGGCATAATTCTAGATGATGCTCTTGTCATGCTGAATATGAGCGATGTTACAGAACCAGACAACGATAACTACGCATTAAGTTGTCATGTTTAGAGCATGTCCAATGCAATAGCTATATGGCTTGTAAGAGCAAGTCCAACGCAAAACCAAATTGACCTGTTAAAACCAAATTTAACATTTCATTAAAAAAAATTCCTCCAATGGTGTGCCTTTGTGCTGCCATATTTAGCTATTAGCCAAATCATGTGCCAAATTTGACATCACAAATGGCTATTGTCATTTTATCATCATCTCACAACTTCATCCGTTTCTCTCATTAAACTCATTCTCTTACTTTCATTTGTTCCTTTTTGTTAAATTATAGCATGACCCACTGGAGGAAACTTGTCAAAATATAACAAAATTACACTATTCATCTATTTTTTTACTATGCCATGGCTATTTTTTTGACTTTGCGTTGGACTTGCTCTCATGCAATAGCTAACAATGGCTAAGAAACAATGCACTCCAATGGATAATAAAATTCATGGCAAATTTTGCCATTAGTCAAATATGTGCTATATTTGGTCATGAAAATAGCAGAAATTATTTTTTTCCTACGCACAAATCCTAATATAACAAAAACATACTAAGTGGTATTCTTGTATCCATTGATTTATCTCATAGGGATAATATAACATGACTATCATCGGAGCAATATTGCTAGATTTTAACAAATTGTTACTATTCATGATCAAAATAAACATTTGTCTATACCAAAATGCCTATTAGCTTTGGACTTGCTCTTATAAAGTTTCATTAACTGCGTGCATTCATGTGAATTTGGTGGCTTGACTTCTGGATTTTTCGTGCCTTTAATTTCTGGCCACTGTTACTCATGTATGTTCTGGATAGGCATTGACACCACATGATATGGACATGAGAGGACTATCATAGTATAGAATTCAATTGGTCTATAGTCTATACTCATATATAACCTGCCCACTCTAGTATTCTAGTGTAGTTGCTGGGTCACTTATATGAGAAATTTGCATTAATTGTTTGAAATGTTTGAAACTTTTTGGTATGAGGAACCTGGTGCCTCAACCCTTAATAGTTAAGTTCATGGTTGATGCTTTTAATAAAAAAGTAAAAAAAAAGTTCATGGTTGATCTTTGAGTGATTGAGTTCCATATAACAGACGAACTAAGCGTTAGTCTATCGTGCTCGGACAGTAAATCGAAAGTTTTAGTTTCTTGAATGTATGTGAAGGTTATGGTACTGTTTTCAGATATAATGCCTCGTGCGCGTCAAGTCTGAGCATGATTCGGTCCTTCTTGGTATGTTAGATGTGGGTCTTTAGAGTTAGTTTTCACTTTCGATAGAGTTAGTTCTTTAATATGATAGCAAAGCTGATTTGACACGGGGTCACAACTCGTAATTTTGGATCTTGCTAACCCTGTTTGGTTGTACGAAAGTCCTCTTCTATATGTTCGGGTTTTGGTAGAATTGGTTCCTCTGAGTTGTTTGGTCACAACTCGCAATCTCGGATCTTGCTAATATTGTTTTTGTCAAAGATATGTGTGAATAGGGTTATCCATATCGACCATGAAGAAAAAAAGAAAAAAGTATATATGTAAATTATCAATAGCCTATCAATTTATGTTTTTGGGTTAAGAGTTGAGCTCAATTCATATATGTATCCTATTTAGGTCCAGTTGGGACGTTGATTCCTATCTTGGACTCTCATGACATTTGATTCACCATTTTCTGCTCCACGGGCGTGGAACTATGCAAATACTCTGACCTGTCTTGCCATTGCTTGAGACTCAAATTTTTATTTGACATTGATTTAGGTGGGGGCATGCACTGGCAGTCCATGTGATGTGTCTGATATTTCCAGTGGATTTCTACTTGCAGGTGGCCCTTTTTGGGAGTATTGTTAATGGAAAGGCTTTCATGGAGTGGGTGAGTCCTGCTGTGCTCAAGGCATATCTGTGGCAGGTAAGTGTATTCATGGTTCCTGGTGTGACTACAAGATAGCAAGTGCTTACTGAACCATGCTTTGCACGCTGTTCAAAATATACGTGAGTTGGTTTCTACATGGATCGGATAGGAAACTAATATCTAGATTAGAAGTTGGGGATGGACCGGCTGATCCATAATTCATATGCTTAAAAACTCTCAAGTATGCACGATGTGTTGTTTGACTCCCTCTTTGGTGACCGTGACCCTAAAAGGTTGGACTGACTGAGAAAGACTATATGTAGCCTTAATGCACAATACCAGACGTTCTCTTTCTAGGACACTCTTGCCGGTCTCTGCGTCCGAACCTTATTGTGTTACGTCTTGAATTCAGATAAGCATGCTGGAGGGCGGAGGCAACGACGTATTGGACATATATGACTGTGATGAAACGAGAGGGATGTCATGTGATCAACTTAACAGACTTCCCATTATCTTCTATTGCAGTCAGATGACAACATCAAATACAGCAGCTAGCTGCCCTATCTGCTTACAGGTAATTGATAGTACTATTTATCTTAAGATGAAGAATAAATCTATCAAACAGTAATGTTTTCAACTTGAATGCGGGAGAGGAAATGGCCTTGCAGACACTATATACGAGGCCACTATCTTTTTTGCAATATCGTTTTGCACTAGACTGCTACACATACTCTATGTTTGATTTTGTCATGCTGGCTATGTCCAACTAAACCAAGAATGAAACTGTAGTCTTGTTAGATTGTTTGTACACTAGACCGCTACATAACATCATAGGATGAATTAGGAGTAATTTGCTAAGATGCTGATATCTTTCATCTTGTAGGATCTGGTGAATGGTGAAAGGGCGAGGATTCTCCCACAATGCCAACACTTGTTTCACTTGAGTTGTATAGATCAATGGCTCGTGAGATGCGCTTCGTGCCCCTTTTGCAGACAACAAATGGAACCAGAAGAATAGAACATTGAATGTACAGAGATGAGCAATGTAGATGGTACAGAGAGAGCGAGCTTATGACGATTCCCGATTGATGCAAGGGAAGACATCTTCATAGAAAATCAGGGAGTGGTAAAGAAATGTAGTTTCAATTTTCAAGTTCTGGTTTTTTGTCTTTTCGCCTCTCGTGTGTTTACTCATGTAGTTTCCTCGCAAAATGGCGCAATAGCAATGAGATGGATCAAATGACATCCTTGTGTGATATGTGCAAAGGGAAGTGTCACAGTTGATACTCGTCCATTTGGCTTAACATTCTAGCAGGGGTCTGTGTATCACATTCGGTCCAGGATGAGTTCTCTTCCATATATACCTGTATCTGGTGCACGATTTTTCTTCAAATACCCGTAAGAAGTGTTGAATTCTTGACCATCTTGTTTGGGTGAAAGAGTTGTTGATCGTCGAGTACTCAGTAGTGCAGGAAAAGGTATTAAAATCAAAGAAGAAATTCACACATCATACGAGTATATTAAGATGGATAGTATGAGGTATGTTATGCATATTATATGAGATTAAACCGTATAATCTATGATTTCTTCACCCTAAGGAAAGCATTAAAAATATGTTTTATAAATGACATTTTTTATTTTTTGTGTACAGCATTAAGTTCTATTTCATCTCTCACAAGCAGTCCAGAGGATTTCCAATCAGGTCATATCACTTCAACACGTATACAATCAAAGCTTATATGAGATACTCCGTTCCATAATAGATGCAGCATCTTGACATAATATGTATGTCGATGTAAATCTTAACACGCATATAACGATGATTAAATATAGTTTTTTTATAAATTTATCGTGAAACATCAATTGTTATGTAAATTACGTACTTCAACCTAATACATGTTGTGAGATGATCAGACATGATTTGATATGAAAACGAGATTTATATATATACGTATATAATAATATTAAATATGTAAATATTGTATTTATTGTGGGACGGAAAGAGAAACTTTCATGTTCGCTACTTCAGGAGTACTTGAAGTCTACTGAAAAACATGACTATTTCCCCAGATACCTATTTATATATATATATAATGTTACATTTGAGTTTTTGATTGATATCGATTTTGGTTGGTCATGTATTAAATGGATATTCAATCCATGATGACATAATGACTAATTAATACTGCAGAGGTGATTCTCTTATTCTCCGTGCCACTAAGGTTATCCTTTCAGTCACCGCCCTTTGTGGCTGTCACTTGCTTCTGATATGAATACAGGAATAAGTTCTGCATCCTGCTTCATGAATTTTTATTGCAGAACAGCTTTAGATATTCTATTGCCTTGAAATGTTTCATTTTGCTAATAGGTGTATTGTGCTATTATCATGCTTCTATCTTATCTGGTGTCGATTTCGGGCTCATGGTTAATCTTGTCTAATTATAATCGGAACTCGTGTTGTGCTAATACATGTTGAACCCATAGTTTCTTGTGAGTTGGAGTACCGATGAAGCTTATGGGAATTGAGCATGAGGATAAGTCCTTTTGGCAGAGCTACTACATGATTGAGGCGGTTGGAATCACCAAGGTATATGAAAATGAAATAGATTTCCAAGGACAAAAACTGTATTGTATATGCCGGTATAATGATATGATAATTGGTATTGAAATTCTCAATACCCATATTTTGTTTTATTCGTTCTTTCAAATGTCACTACTAATCCATATCTTGTTTCAGAAGATGCATGCATCCGAATTCAATATAATTACCTCACTATGTGCCAAGTCTTCCAAGTCCATCACGCTGAAGTTGCTAGATTTTCCATTTTGGTTTAGTTGTAGAAGCTGATAAATCACCTGATAATGATTTTGTCCTTCCATTATTGCAATTTGTTGCTTTTCTCTGAAAATGATGGTTTGTTTTGTTGCCTGAAATGTAGTGGGTTTTTATGGCTTCTTGGGGGTTAGAATTACATCGACTTGTCGGATTACCAAATATCTCACTGCTGAACTTTTGTCGAACTGGATGATTTGTAGTTCACGGTCCGGTAATTGGTTTGCAAGGGCTCATTGTTGGAGTCTAGGGATATAAGATTAGTAGATATTCATCTTACATGAGGGGATATCTCGGCTTGGTTTCATATCTTAAATTGTGGAGTTGAACTCGAGTTTTTATAGACTATCATATCTGACTGAAGAAATTAGCATCCTGTTTCTTGAGTTCATTTCCTAGAGCAATCTGACGATTATAGAGAACCCGATCGCCTTGGTTTCATATCTTAAATTGTGGAGTTGAACTCGAGTTTTTCTCGACTATCATATCTGATTGGAGAGTTAGCATCTCGTTTCTTGAGTTCAATTCCTTGAGCAATCTGATGAGTATAGAGAACCCTATCTTCATGGACTTTGCTCTCTATTCTCTTCTTTCCCCTTCATTAAAAACTACGTTTCTGTAGGTACCCTTAAAAACTAAACCCAGAACCTAAGGCTTCCACTTACGGCAGATTACCACGGATGAGACTTTCTACATCGTCTTAGCCTTCACGGAGTGACGTTTTTTTTTTTCTCACGGAGGTAACATCATGTTATTTACTTCCATATTTAGACAAAGTACATGTTGGTACGGATTAAACTTGAAGCTTTGCTCCAGTTTGCTCTACTTGACTGAAGCTCAATAAACAACAAACCTGTTCTTTTCTTTATGTGGTGAAGGGAAGTTTAGGACCAGGGAGCATTTATTTAATTCAATAACTGGTTTGCAGAAAAAGTGGTATAATTAAATTACAATTATAAAATAGCGTTCGTTTCCTATTCTGTGCGGCTGTGCTTATCACTATAAAGAGTGGAAAATGAAATTCCTGGACAATGCTTTCAGTACTGATCTAAGGCCTCTGTGTCGTCTCTTGCTATAACTTGCATGCTTGTCTCTTGCAATAATATCGGTAGCTACGTTGATATCAGCATTTTACTGACTTTTTCTATGTTCTTAACTATATTGTGTCATATTTTACCGATAACGAATTGTTGATTCAGACACTCTCGAGGGGGGAAAAACAATTCAAAAAGTAGAATTTTCCTGAATATATGCAGGGAAAAAAAAGAAGTGGTAAATTGAAGAAGGGAATAAAATTGATTTTGATTATTTATTCACCAAATGGCTGCTTGATGGAAGACCTTCTTCAGGTATGTCTTGAAATAGGAGTGTTAATCATGTATGTACCATTTAGGCGCGGGGAACTAAATTCGTCATAATTGAAGCATTTGCGCTGTCTTAGATAGACATTGGCCTTGCTAGCACGATTCGCAATAGATGATTATAGACGGCAGACACTGCTCGCCCTCGTGCTAGGTGTCCTCAAGTTACTAGTCCCGTTCTTATCCCGTAACTCTCCGCGACCTGAAATGAAACTAGGATCATTTCCTTGTGATTATGTCTAGATGATTGAGAAACTTGAAATTTTGCTTTCCTAAAATGGCAATGTAATTACCAGGGGGTATGAAATACCACATTAAAAGATAAGTAGTGTAGTGTAAGTTTGATTAATGACCTGATAGTGAAATTGGCCATGAATTTCAACTACCCATTATCTTTTATTTTACACTTTGTCTCGCATTTGTCGTCATCATCGATCCTTATCTTTTGTAGAAAATCCACGTACATGAAGTCAACTTACTTGCCTCAATACATGCCATTGAGTGCTTTAACTTGCTTAGCATGCTGAAGTTGATATATTTCTTGGCAGTGTCGTTAGATTTTCGCTTTGTTTTAACGGTGTAGAGTTTTTGCAGAGAATTATTTTCTACGATTTGGAGCTTGTCTTGGGAAAATGATTGCTCGTTTTCTTGTTTATATACTAGATGCAATGTTGAACCATTCTGGTTTGATGGCTTAATCGATAGGTGGAACTATATGGAAAATGTCCTGATATCAAGTGACCCAATTGACAGACTATTGCAAAACTCTGTTTGTTTTCATGAAAATGATGTCGTTTGCATCATCAAAAACTTTTGTTACACAACTTAATCCAAGTAAGCTCGTACTTAGCTTATGGGAAAGTTGCAACGTTCGTTTCATGTTGTCGATCTCGTGCTTAACTCGGGTTTGAGTTGGAAACCCGCCATCTCCTTTTTCGGATTCGATCTTTATTGGCATGGAACAACATTTATAGAACTTAGATTCACGGGCTTTTTCGCTTCTTCATTTCTGTTGCTCCTTCATTGTAGAAAAACTTTCTCTTGTGTGCTCTCCTTGATTGAAGCTTTGATATACAACAAATCTGTTCTTATCTATATGGGGATACGGAAGGGTCGGGACCAAAACTCATTTATATCTTCAATATCCAGTTAGATGCTAAACGAGTGTTATGTGGATGTATCATTCGTTTTCGATACATGCTTGTCATCAAAAAGAAGGGAAAATGAATTTTTGTACATGTGATTTCGATATTGATTTCAGTTCTCGGTATCATCTATTCCTATGACTTGCAAGTTTGTCTCTAGACATTATATCGATGGGTATGTCGATATCGACGTGATAAACGTTACCTTTTAACTTGAAAATGCAGGTTATGCTTATGCTGTTTTGGAATTGAGGAACATGAACATCGTGTGTGAATAAAAGGTAAATCCTAACTGCTTTGGCTTTTTTCACCCATACTGCAATCGTGTGAAATCTGAATTCTGAGAATGTTGAGGTGTGCTTTCATGTGTTCTTTTAACAGTTGCGTTCTTCAGTTTTTCGTGTTGCTTTCATTATCGTCCTTGCGATTATAGAGTCGGGCGTGTGGTTCACAGTAGCGAATGCTTGCTTAGATTTTTGCTATCGTTGGACCATTTTGATAGTATTAGATTCATAATGTTCATTCCGAGTCTTAATCTTGCACATACGACATTGAATCTAGTGCTCTTGGATCCCACAGTTACATGGGTATCGAATTTTTTGATGCCGTGTAAGTGCAGCTGGTATTAGATTCATAATGTCATTTCCGAGTCTCAATCTTGCACTGATGCACATAAGACATTGAATCAAGATAATGAAATTAGCAGTCGTGCTATTGGATCCAAGAGTTACATAGGTATCGAGCTTTTCGGTGTCCTATGATCTATCAGTTCTTGTCAGGGGAATCAGCACATGAGAAAAGAACGGTTGGCCGATGGACGAGTGTAACTTCGCTTCCATTCACATGATGATATGATATTATTAGATTCACATGTTCTTCCTTTTCATGTGCCCTTCTATGTTAAATCATCCATAATGTGATTTCAAGCCGGGCCAAACTGGCCAGGAGATCCGAACTCTCGTGTCTGTTTCTAAATCATTAGATTTGAACTTAAAACCTTTTTTGAAGCTAATGGATTTTCGTGTCGGCTTCTTTCCGCTTAACCTTCTGAATTGAATGTCTGTTTTGATCTCGGTCTGAAAAAGAAGCGATTGATAGAGGAGTGTTTTATTTTGAAGATACCGAAGATTGGGTCGAGTTTTTCCTACATAGTCCGACGGCATATGTCATTGTTTATGATTTTGACGTCTTTCGTTTACAGTCCCCAGCCAAAGTTTATTGAGGGATATTCTTGGGTACTGATTAGGGAATCTGTGCCGACCTGTTCAACAAATGCAGGACAAAGAAACACAAACAGCAGCAGCAAATTGAAGAAGGGAACAAAACATCGTTATAATTACATTTTCACCACTTGGTTTCTTGATGGAAAGCTTCTTCAGGTATGTGTCCTTGTTTGTCTGCTTTTGTTGTTGTCCTTTGCAAGTTCTGTTATGCTGGTTGACATAAATTAGAGGAATAGTTTCACTCTGAATAATTAGATTTATCGGATTTTTTAACCCCTTAAATACATATTAAAAAAAACGTTATTTTGATTGTTACTTTTGGGAGGAAAAGTTCGCATATTGTTCGACGACTAGTGTATTGCGTTAGTGTTTTAGGTCAAGATGACAGGAGACTAAGAGAGTGCGGGAGACGGTGAGAAGCTTTACATTACAACAAGAGTAAGCAAAGTGATTTTGTCACGGACATGGTTTTAATGGGTAATGAACGTAGTTTTATCTTTATTATGAAAAATATAGAAATTATTTCATAATGTTTTTTCAATAAACATTTGAGTCAAAAAGGCAATTACCAGAATGGGCTTAAAATGGTAAGTAGGCATTGGAAAGCTTGTTGGAATCCAATAGCTTTCAACTTTGTTCATAGTTTGCATTTTTATATAGCCCAAATAACGGTTAGAATGGTAAAAAACATACTGATAGAATCAAGATTCCGATTATCTTGAATATTGCCACTACATCATTAAAAAAAATTATCCTTATGTATAACAAGGTATTCTTTTTGAGTTAAACGGAAAATTTTCAACCTTCTATTTTTTGGTCCATGTATGTCTATACGTCCCAAAAGTTAGTTGCATCAATTTTTTGGCAGGTAAAAGCATAACCTACCAACTTCAAATAGATGAAGCATGTTGAACAACAATGAATGCAAATGGGTTCATACAAAGCATCTCTACAAAATTTTCTAGACCAATGATTGTACCATGGGATATTTTTAAGTATGAATATATTGAATAGGATTTTTGTGTTCACCACAAATGTCATCTCGACCTTACAGAGTCATTTATTTTTTAGATATTTTTATAAATTAAATTATAAAATTATTACAAATAAGTTAATTGTTAAAATATATCTTTTTTCAAAATGTATTGAAAGAAGACACATGACGTCATTTTCAGAAGAAGCCGAAGACGTCCTGCGTCTTTGATTGAGGATAAGACGTCCAGTGTCTTTAATTGAAATAAGGCGCACGATGTCTTTTGGTTGGGATAAACCCACATCGGCCAGCGTATGCGCCCTACGTCTTACAAAAAAACGATATGCGTCTTTAACTCAACTAAAGATGCGTCAGGTGTCTTTTTCTTGAAATGACGTGATGTGTCTTTATCTCATTAGATTTTGAAAAATATTTTTAACGTCTGCATAACATATTTTTATTATAAAAAACCTAAAAATATAAATGGCCTCCCGACCAAGTCAGATCGAATCCATAGAAATGGGGAATCTTTGATTTATTAAATATATATATAGTATAAGTGGTCCACCTCATAAAACGAAATCTCTAATCTAATCTATTAGTTGTTTTTTTTATCCATATTAAAAAAATGTGAAGTGCTTTTCAAAAATAAAATAAAAATTTGTAGTTGTTGGTAATTAAAACTAATACGTCTAATGTGTTCATTCCCTATTTGTTATCAACGTAGTCGAAGACTTGATTTCATTATCCTACTGTATTGAATCGGAACAGTTCTGCATACTCGATTGCTGTTATAGAAATCAATACTTTATTGCAATTCTGCAATTTCATTTCTATGATTACCACGGTAGTCGTCGAAAGCCTTGATTTCATGATCCTAATCTATTGAACATCGTTTTTTGTTTACATGATTTGCTTCTATAGGAGTCATTCTTATTGCAGTTCTGCAATTTCATTTCTATGATGAGCACAGTGGAATATTGTTTCCGAAAACTTTTTCTTTAATGGGTAATAAAACTATATTCATGTTTGCAAGACTTTTTACGTTACGAAATCTGAACTATGTTGTTAGTCATGCGAGTCCTAAGGTGTAATGATTGTTATGACTTATGATTGTACTCCTGATAACTCATACTCTCCATATATGGGGCCTGATATTCCATCACCAATTTATTTAGCTCAACAAAAGAAGAACCTGTGGTTCACAGTTTCAGTGAGCCCAACTAAAAAGGTTCATTGTCTCTATCTTGAAAAAAAAAAAAAAAAAAGCAGGGTGTGGGGTGGGATTTTGTACAGTGACATCAAACCCCTTTCCCCCACCAATGTTTGTATCTTCTCTCAATTGCATCTTCTTATCTTGTCATGTTCTGTGTGCCGCTATAACTCGCTCCCTTTTCCTTTTGTTCAAAGTGAGAGCTATTCTGAAAATCCGTCTATCAATCCTTCGTAGTAAATTTAACTGAAACATTCTATCAATCCTTCGTAGTAAATTTAACTGAAAAATTAATGTTTCAGTTAAATTTACTACGAAGGATTGATAGACGGATTTAGATTAGCAAATTGTTTTGATAATGAGGATTTGAATCATGAATGATGACTGAGCTCTTGAACCGAGTTATCATCGAGTTGAACCATTATGATAAAAAAAGCAGTAGCTAGGTTGAATTCCCTATTCTTTGGGAATGGTTTCCCCCACAAATTATTGTCCCTGTTCTGTGCAAGAAATTGATTCCTGTCCCTCTCCCTCGTTCTAATCATGTTCTTGAATTCACCTTTTTGTGCCAAATACTGTTTTTTGTTCGAATGCTGCTAAATCTTACTTGTTCCTAGTGTACGTTGCCGGTGTTGAGGGGGATCAAGTATTGAAACGAAGTGATCGAGGGAGAACTGAAAATAGGTGAATCAATGAATGAGAATCTGTCGGAACTCGGAACTACTACGATATGTCAGATTGAAGGACTCGAATTCGGGTCTATAAATGATGAATGATTGATAGGTAGGCTCGAGGGTTTTCTTCAGATATAAATGCTTTTTTTATTTGTCTATGCTAAGGCGGTGTCCGTGTGATGTGGCTGTGTACGAATCAGGTCGTGTTTCATCAACGGGTGCTCTAGTTGTCCAATTTGCTTTTGCACAGCGATGAAACATAGACATTGTGATATTATATAACGATAGTTGCTTTCAGTTTATGGTATAGATAAATATGCTGAATTGTGTGTCACAGTGCTCGGATGACAACTTGTTTAAGCGTACTGTTTTTTATAACGATTAAAATCTTGATGGATTCAATAATAATTTATAGACAAGTAAATAGTTTGAAGGTCTTCCTGCAACAATGATCTTGTACTTTTTGAACCCAATATTAGACCCGCACACATCTGTGGCATACTTATGGATTCTCATGTTGTCATATATCTTAGATCTGTATAACGATAATATCTGGATTGTTGATGTTGCATCGTGTTGTTTGCATTTTAGTATTCCTTTTTATATTTATCTTCGGTTTTTTGGGGGGGGGGGGGGGGGGGGTCAATGTTGATGGTCAACTATTAGCAGTTAACGGGTATAGCTGATGATGCCAAATCACAATCAAAGACTTCCACGGTTGTTGATACAAGCAAATATTGAGATACATCTTCAAGACCCTTTTTGGTCCTTTCCAAATTTTGATTTGAGATTAGAGGTTATTTAGGTAATGGACATGTTGGCTGATCATGTAACAACTGAGAGAAGACATTATAGAATATATTATTATAACAATCATATTATGATATTTTATGTGAAAAGTTTATTAAAATTAAAAAAGCACAAATAAATTAAGACAATCCAATAAAAAAATCTTACATGTATATTAGAACGACGGGTATAATAATAAAAAATACAATAATGATTTATTTAAAATCATGTATTTTCTTCGTTTCATATACTTTCTCCGTCTCAAAATATAACGAATTATTTGATCCGACATGCGGATTTATGTGTGTGTTGATTGTAAGATTTGATGAAGAAAAAAAATATTTTTTTAGTGATAATACGGTGTAAATGAATTTAGGAAAAAAGATTAAGAGAGAGATGGAGGAGGAGGAGGAGGTGAGTGTACTGATTTATTTTATTATTTTTTTATGTGAATATATTATTAAATATGATATATTAATTATATTTTGGGACGGAACGAATACATGAACTTAGATCTATTTTTTCTCTTTTAATTTTAATTCTCAATCATACAAAATTTCTTTCTTCATCTAATTTAATTTCTCACCACATAAAACTCACTATATTAAAAAATGATACAGACTTTTCAAAATGATTAAATGATATACTCCATCCGTTTCATATTATATACAATACTTATTTATTTGGGTTACCCAAAATATATGCAACATATCTTATTTAATAATATTTTTAAATAAAAAAATTAAAATAATTATCATTTATCATAATATTATCATTAACTCATCTTACATTGTTATAGTAAAACACCACTAACATTGAAAAAATATTTTTTATTTATCAAATTTTATATAAAACACATAGAACAAGATAACGAATGAATATACTGTTTAGAATATAAAATAAAGGGAGTAAAATTAATGAAATGAAAAAAAAATTATATAAACTGATTTTTTTATCATTTTTAATTTTAATATGGTGAGTGGGCTGACCTGGAATCAAAAGTCTCCAAAGCCGTCATGTCAACCCCGTTTTAGATGATAAACAGCCGAAAATAACCCATCGGGCCCACACTGTTCATTATCAATTTAAACAATCATTTGCTTTCTTTTTCATTTCATAATAATTTGTGTGGGGTGAATAGAGAAGAATATTTTGTCTACTGTTTTGAATAGCACTCATTTTATTCTCTTGAATAAAATAACAGGAAAAGTTTTTCGGTTCCATAATAAGTACTTACTGCATTTCACATGTAATATTTTATTTTTATCTCAATTTATTTATATTTTTAGTTAATATTTAATCTAAAAAATTAAATAAATGTAATTTTCTCTCAAAATAATATATTATTATTTTGAGAGAAATAATAATATATATTATTATTTTCTCTCAAAATAATCTCATAAAAATATTTTTTTCAATAATTTTTACAAAAATTCAACACACAAATAAAATTTTATGTCGGATCAAATGGTTTCAAGTATTATACGATGGAGGGAGTACAAAACTTTTCTTTTTTAAATTTCTCATAATGATTATAATATTTTCTTACTAAAATATTATTCCACGTAATGAAAAATTATAAGAAAATAATATTGTTCTATAAACTATTTTCTAAATATGTATTTTAACTTTTTGTTTATTTTGCACGAAATATATAATTCTGTGTATTGTTTTTTCTTTAAAAAGACTTTATTTTACTTTTGATTTTAAGTTGAATAAATATTTTTTGTTTTTTATTGTTTTTTTCTTAATTTTATCTTTTAAATTAATATTTGAAGATTCTAATAACACCTTAAATTTTTGTTTCATAAAGTCACATAAAATAGATTCTAATAGCATTCGATGATATAGCAAATAATTTTTTTACATGAAAACTTTGTATGCTAGATCTATCCAAATATATCTTTTAATGTTTTTTTAAAAATTTATTTTTATTTTGATTTTATGTAGAAAAGATAATTCTGTGTATTTTTGAATTTTTTTTAACTTTTTTCTTTAAGTTGAATAAATGATATTTCAATATATTTTGGTTTTAATGTTATTTTAATTTTAATTGGTTAAGATATATATTACATTATATTTTATTTAATTGATTTCATTTATTTCTTTGACATTTATTAAAATAATAATAATTTCTTGTCATACCGTCATTTGCGGCAGAAGATGAACGATAATAATAAAAACTTACCCAAGTTATTCTATATTAAACATCATGATTTTCTTATTCATTTGAACATTTGATCATTAACTAAATCGAATATAAAACTCGGATTGTGTAATCTTCTAATTTTATAATATTTCTACTTTTTAGTTTAGAATTTTTTAGTATTTTGTATATTTTGTCTTGTAAAATATTTTTTAATTTTTAATATTTTAGATTAGATATATTTTTTATTAAAAAAAGTTTTGAATTATTTTTATTTTTTATTAGATGGTTTGTCTTTTTTCATGCTAATGATTCGACATGCTGATGGTTTGACATGGCAAACAAA
>LIEC01000698.1:2816-21556 GCA_001925005.1 Drosera capensis | reverse complement strand
ATGTTATAATGCCATCTTTGGATGTCAAGCATTATTTGCATATGATACCAGAGCCAAAGATCCTTTTCTTTCAACCCTAGTCTCCCCCTTCCTTCTTCTTCCTCTCCTCACCACGAACAGATCTGACAGCCGATATCTTCTTTCAACCTTTCAAGGTGCACTTGCTGTTCGTTGTTGGTCATCTTCGTTCATACTAGTCGTTGTTCGTCACTCGCAGCTCAAATCCGGGTCATCCTCAAGGTGTTCGTCGCTGTTCAAGGTGCTCAAATCGCTGTTCATCCTCAAATCCGACCAGAGTTCGTTCGTCGCAGCTCGTTTCACCTCAGATCTGATCAGCCAACATCAGATCTTCAACAAAAATCCTCTTCTCTTCAACCTCTTCAAGCTTCGGGTGGCCTCTTCAACCTTGGTTTCGTTCAAGCTTCGGACCACAGTTCGTGGCTCAACGCCCGGATTTCTGTCTCAGATCTCAACACCAGATCAACACCTCAACGCCGGATTTCAGTTCGTAGATTTTAGTCTCAGAACTTCCTCATTTGTATCTTCTTTTTCAAGCTTCAAGTTTTTGGTTCTTGTTCGGGAGAGGGAAGCCATCAGAGCAACTACAGTTGATTTTCAGTTATGTATTGTTCTCTGTATCATTCAGCAAAGTGTATCGTTCTGTATTGTGGAAGCTCAGTGTTCAGTGTTGATTTTCTTTGATCAGTTCTCTTTGCTGAGTTTATTCCTCCTCTGAATTTTGGAAGCTCAGTGTTGGAAGATTTTCTGAATTTTCTGTTCTTGGAAGCTCAAAATCAGATTTCAGATTGGAAGATTTAACAGCAGTTGTGATGTTACTATCGACTTTAGCAGCTGCTTCCATGGCAGTGAGTTCGGCTACTATCGCTTCATGGCCCCTCTTTCCTCTCCGGCTCGTACCGTTACATCGCAGTCGGGTTTTCTGCCATCACAGGTCACATCTCAACGACTGTACACTGATGAGATCATCCCGCCTCCTTCAACGCTCTTTGGTACTTCATCACTGATGTTTCCTTCTCAGTTGTATCCTTCCAGTTCGTTCGCTGCTTCTCTTATTTCGAACGTGAGTTACACTCCGCCACTAGTTAAATCGGTGGTGACAACGACTCTTTCAGTCGTTGAAGATTATCTGGTTTGGCGTGCACAGATGAAATCGTTCCGCTTATCTTATGGCTTCATCGGTTTTGTTGACGGATCTGTTATTCCTCCTCCTATGCACCATCTCCCGGCTCCTTCTTCTGCACCAGCTCTAAATCCGGATTATTTTCAGTGACAACGGATTGATCATATGGTGCGCTCTTGGATCTTTGTCACTCTTTCTCGTGATATTTTGGTGGAGATATTGAATCTCAAACTTTCTCGTGAGATTTGGGATAGACTACATCAACGTTTCATGTCAGTTTGCATGGCGAGATCAATGGAATTAAAGCGGAAGTTGACATCTCTTCGCAAGGCTTCGTCAGATTTTATGAAGAAGTACCTCCGTGACATCAAGATCTTTGTGGATTCATTGGCTGTAATCAACTCACCCGTCTCTAATGCTAATTTGATTGAGCATACTTTGATGGGTCTTGGTACGGAGTATGAATCGCTTATTGTGATATTTCTGAACGCCCCGATTGCTCCCTCGTTCGATGATATTCGTTCGAAACTCCTACTTCACGAGCAGCGCTTGAAATTTCTCAGCTCTACAGATCATCCACATCATTAGGCTTTTGCGGCTACACCTCGCTCATCGGAGGACGTGATCGATTCAAGGGTGGTCGTTGGGGTGGTCGTTCTAAACCATCGTCAGGACGCGGATCTTTTCCGGGTCAGGCTTCGCGCCCTTTTAAAGGGATACTTGGAGATCGTCCACCATCGATCCCCGACCGTTCAGGTATGGCATCTTGTTTTTTTTCCGTTTCTTCGATGCGTACTGTTATTTTTCCACGTTGTTCTACTAACCCGGTTGGTTCACGTATAGTACCCTCCATCGGTTTGTCGCATAACAATGTTGTCTGCCAAATCTGTTACCAAACTGGTCATCTTGCTTTTGCTACCGGTCTTATAGATGGATCAAACGAGGCTGTATGGTATCCGGATTCGGGTGCAGCGTCCCATATGACCAACACTGATGGTAATTTACTTTCTAAACCTACCTATACTGGTCGATCTCATGTTTTGGTTGCAAATGGCTCCAAGGTTCCTATTATTCATGTTGGGCAATCTCGTGTGTCTACCTTATCAAAGTCTCTTACCCTTTCCAATGTCTTACATGTCCCCACACTACAATCTAATCTATTATCTGTTCAGCGTCTTTGTGAAGATAATGATTATAGTGTTATATTCACTAAATATGCTATTTCTGTGAAGCATATTTCAACGGCTCGAACACTTCTTCAGGGTCTCGGTAAAGGCTGTGTCTACCCCCTCTCCATTGCCACTGCCTCCCCTCAATTAGTATCAAGTACATCTCAGTCTGTTGTTCTTGCTGTGTCCGTTGCCCCTAGTTCGACGTGGCATGACAGACTTTGTCACTGTGGTTCATCTACTCTTCGTAGACTTAGGAGTAATAAACATGTTGCCTTTTCTGATACATTTATGCATAATTATATCTCTTGTTGTTAGGGCAAGTCTCAACGTTACCGTTTGAACCTGTATTACTTAAGGCAACTTCTCATTTGTTCTTAATTCATTCTGATACTTGGCAGTCCCCTGTTGTATCCAATCTTGGTTTTCGTTACTATGTTTCATTTGTGGATGATTTTACTAGATTTGTGTGGATTTATCCAATGAAGGAAAAATCAGAATTTTATTCCAATTTCTTAAATTTTAAAAAAATGGTAGAAAATGTTTTCGATCGTAAAATAAAAATATTTCAAAGTGATGGTGGTGGTGAATTTGATAACACATCGGCTAAACAATATTTTTTGGAGCATGATATATTATTTCAAAAATCTTGTCCGAGAACCCCAGAGGAAAATGATGTGGCTAAGCGTAAACATCGTCATATCATTGAAATGGCTCGTGTTGTCCTCATTGAGGCTCAGCTTCCTTCTCATTTTTGGATGGGCGTGGCCTACATCGACACATACATCATTAATCGTCTTCCAACTCCTATTTTGAAAAACATTTAGCCATATGAAAAACTTTTTGGTTATCGTCCTCATTACACCTTTTTACGTGTCTTTAGATCTCGATGTTTTCCAAATTTCTTTGCCTCTCCCTCCAACAAATTATCTCCTCGTTCGGTCGAATGCGTCTTCATTGGCTATGTCTCCGATTATAAAGGTTATCGTTGTCTTAATCCTAAAACCGATCGGGTTCATGTTAGTCGGCACGTCCGCTTTCATGAAGACACGTTTCCTTATATGAACCTTCTTCCTTCCCCAATCCCTCTACCCGACATCCCTACCGATTTCTTGTTGTCTCTTCATTCGTCCGCTAGTCGAACCCCTCCCTCACCCTCCTTGTCGTTCCCGGTCGATTCTCTCGACCATACGGATGCCCCTACCTCAACTATGTCCACTTCCGGATCTCCTCTGCCTTCTACGTCTCCCCCACTGTCGACGGTCGATTCTCCACCGGTCGTTGGTCATTCTCCCTCTCCCAGTCCTCTCGTCTCTCCGTTTTGTCTTGTCGTTGCTCCCCCTATTCCTTTCCTGGTCTCGTTCCATCCCATGCAAACGAGGTTGAAATCCGGTATTTCTAAACCCCATATTATTTTGTCCCTTCACACCACCATCCCTGTTCTCGAGCCTTCCTCCTACTCCAAAGCATCCAAAGATCCACCTTGGCAACAAGCTATGACAGACGAGCTTAATGTCCTAATGGATAATCATACTTGGACCTTGGTTCTTTATCCTGTAACCAAAAATATGGTCTGTTATAAGTGGGTTTATAAAATAAAGTACAATTCTGATGGTTCTGTAGAACGCTACAAGGCTCGTTTAGTCACTTTAAGTAACCATCAACTCGAAGGTTTGGATTTTCAGGAGACATTCTTTCATGTCGTTAAACCCACTATTGTGCGTCTGGTTCTTTCTTTGGTTGTCTCGTTTCAGTGGATTGTTCGTCGGTTAAATGTCAAAAATGCATTCCTTCATGATCACTTAACTAAGGAGGTTTACATGCGGCAACCTTTCGCTTTCATACATCCCATCATTTCCTCTCATGTGTGTCGCCTGCATAAGGCCCTGTATAGTCTTCGCCAGGCTCCTCATGCCTGGTTCCATCGGTTTAGCAATTTTTTTCTTTGGAGTGGCTTCACACAGGCATTTATCTATGACTCGACCTGATATAGCATATGCCGTACATTTGGTCTCTCAGTTTATGCAAACACCATGTATGCCTCATTTCCTTGCTGTTCAGCGCATTTACAAATATTTACAGGGTACTTCGTCTTTTGGTATCTCCCTTCGGCTCTCGGATCTTTCCCTTTTAGTGGCTTATTCAAACGCAGATTGGGCCTGCTGCCCGGATAGTGCACGTTCCACTACCGGGTTCGCAATTTACTTGGGGTCTAATTTGATATCTTGGCAAATCAGGAAGCAACCTACCGTCTTTAAATCCTCCACGGAAGCCGAATACAGGACGGTTGTATATACGGTTACCGATACACTTTGGATCCGTTCTTTGTTGGCCGAGCTCGGTTTTTCCTCTTGTCAAGCCCGTCCGACTATTCTGTGGTAATGTTTTGGCTTCGTATCTCGTCCTGAACCCGGTCTTTCATGCACATAGTAAATATGTGGTTGTTGATTATCATTTTGTTCGGAAAACGGGTCTCTCATGGAGACTTGATCGTTCGTTATGTTCCCTCTCATCTTCAGTTGGTCGATATCTTTACTAAGGCTTTATCTTTGGATAGGTTTGAGTTTCTCCGTTTCAATTTGAGCGTTAATCTCCCCGCACAAATTGAGGGATATAATAATATATACGTTATTATGTATCTTATATGTATTTTATAGTGATATTATATATTCCAATGACATCTTTAAATGTCAAGCATTATTTGCATAATATTATGCTTTTCTTTCCTCAGGCATTGAGAAAGCCGTGTACCTTAACCATCCCGTCTCCCAGTAGGACTGTACAAGTAATTCAATTTCCATCTTCACTGTATATATTGTCAAGTTTCTGACATCGTTCACGTTCTTTATCCGGACTTTCTCTCTTTTAACTCTATATATACTTATTTGGGGGTGAAAGTACCCCATTTTTCTTATATGCGATTAATGTTCCAGCGGTGATATGATAGCAGCCGCGATATTGGACCCGACTTGGTACTTCTTCTTCATATGCTTCAAATAATTTAATATCTGCTCCGTACTTCAATGTCCATTGGCTAGTTACAATTATTGTTAAGGGAAAGAAATATATTTTATTCATCCTAATAAAATTATAATATTTATTAAATTGAATTATTTCAATTAAATTATAATTTAATTTTATAAAAAAAAATTCTATAAAAATATCTTAATATTTTTATTTTATATTTTATATCATGTTAATCCATCTTATTATTATTTTTTCTTTACTTTTTTTTATTTCTCTCACTCACAATAATAAAAAATAATTTAATTTTTATATTAAAAATCAATATATATAGAAATTATCATATCAAATCAAATTATTATAATTATATTGACGGAAAAAATATACATTATGTTTGTTTCTTCCACTTGCAAACGTGCTTCCAAACGGCGACCTATTTGTCCAGGATTTAAGCATATTTCCATTTCAAGATGGATAAAAGCATCCACAATGGGATGTGAATATGACTTGCTAAATCTATATTATACCAATACATTTAATATAGTACACTTCAATGGGATGGATTTTTTCATGTAAATTTTAACATTTGTCAAAATGTATGTTATATATAACATTAGAAATAACAATGGCATTTTTTAGCGTCTCCTCAATTTTGCCAGGAAGAAAAAACATGATCCCGACTTATATACATGGTCATTTTTTGTCCATTTATTTATGCTCATTGTCCATTATAAAACACAAATCCGTTGAAAGAACATTGATAAATTATAATTAATTTGATATTATTCATATTCATGATTAAATTTTAACTTTAGCTATCCTAATATGACATGAAGCACCGGAGATTCTCTAATGATACAATTATATTGTGCATATGCCCTTGCCAGTGTCGTCATAGTATCTCACTACATTATGCATTGAAAATAAAACCTAGTTATTCAAGTTCTTTCTAGTTAGGTGTCCAGAAAGGAACATACCCCGTAAGAAAGCGTTGAACTCCTAATGTCAGGATCATAAGAATGAGTTGCATACCACAAAACTAAATGATAAAGAAATCGAATTTGAAATTTCTGACATGTAAGTAAGCATCCTCATGTTACTGACACGGCTATATAAAAACATGGATCAAACCTTTTTTCGAGGAGTAATTTAAAATAAAATTGATCAGCTCGTGTCCTACTTATAATCTGACACCTGGTCCAATTCACGCTCCAAACAGGAGTATAAAAATATAGGAGTGGATTAGTTTATCAAGTGTAATGGAATGTGTGCCTTGGAAGGGAAGCACATATCACAAATCACGGCGCTTCATCTGGTAGCATCTCTCGCAACCAATAGCCACACCTACCCGGCAAAGTTCCTTCTTCTCTTCATATATCATCTTCATCAATGGCCAATGGACCACTCATATAGTTACAACATTCCGTTATAATTATAAATATATGATCAGGTTCTCCAAATATATACATGTACTACACTTAACACATATGGAATGCATTTGATAAAAAGATGAAATATATATTCCATTCAGTGACTCAGGAGTACCATAGTGAGAACCCGATGAGTTGTCTCATGCATGTGTCTCTCTGCAAACGAAACCGAAGTTCCTGAAAGTCGACCGTTATCAAATGTAGCTTTGGGTGTGAATTTGACTGATCGTTTTACGTGTATTATTAGATTAGTAAATTAAGGGTGGAGTATGAAGATTAGCATTATACTAACATATGGTCAACACTGAAACGCCGGTGGTGTTGCCGCTTTGGACCAGACACCTGTAGGCTGTACAGGAGAAACTCCAAATCAAAACTGGTAGGCTTGTTATCCAATATTTTAACTACAGTATTACTGTATGGCTCGATAACTGTAGCAGTTCTTTTTCTTTCTTTCTTTTTTTTTTTTTTTTTTTAAAATGAATTTGACAAGCACCTATATACTATTTTAAGGGTCGGGCTGTTGGCAGTATTAGTCATTTTAAATTCGAAGTAGTCTTATCCTAAAATTTCTTTGGTATTATAATCAAAATTTGTTATGTGACATTCGCTTTTCATGAACGCATTTCTCATTTAGCATAAACGTTTTGGTACAATAAAATAGGCAAGAAAAAACAATTTAACCTTGCAAAACCTCGAACAAATGTGACCCGAGATAAAGATCGTGCTGGATCATTCAAGGGCTAAGACGATGTCGATGTCGCAGTCCATCCTTTTTAAGTTGTAATCAAAAGTTCATGGTAGCTAGGCTTATCAGTTCATATAACGTGTATGCGATGAAAATGGCATAGAATCTTCGGTTTACATTTCAAGATCATTTGGGATCGGTCCATGTGGCTTCTACACTTGCTTACGAAACCTTTTAGTTTGTCCCTACCATATATAATGATTCCACTTCAATCAAAGTAGGCACGTCTCCACTTCGCTATCTATATTTCATATTCTCCACGAAAGAGATCATAGAAAAATAATCATTTTAATAATCTCTCAACCTTCAAATATTGATTGATTGCTTAAAAAAAAAAAAAGATTTCATGGCGCATTAAAATATTAAGTACCCTCTCGATAGAAATTCTTCTTAAGAAGTTAATGACGTGTTGCATGAGATCATCAAACAAGACTAAAATAGATCATGTCCCTTTTTATCCGTCATTGCCGGTCATACACAGAGAAGTCTCTCCAAGGAATCCTTGGATCCTTGGCTTGGCTAGAATCACCACCATTTTTATTTTATTTTTTGTTGTAATTATGAAAAAGATGAATTAGGGGTAGGGGGAAAAAGATAAATTAGGGGTAGGGGTCGGCATTAGCAATCTTTTGATTGGAACCATGTTTCGTCAACGTCTGTTGCTATTGAATTAAGAATTACATTAGACAATTCATCATATCTAGCACCCCCTTCATGGAGAAAAAAGCTTTTCGACTTTTTATTCTGTTTTTTCAAAAAGGATTGGATTCCAACTCAACTCAAAACCAAGAGTAAAGTGATGGCAGATTTAAAATATATGTTATCAACCCACATTTTTTTTATTAAATCAAATTTAACATTTTTTTTAATTTGAAATATGAACATATATTTGGGATGATATGGAATATTGAATCGTTGGATCTATTGGATTTTAATATTATATTAAACATTTGAGTTTCAATACAATAAACCAATTGATATGGAATAACTCAAGATCTTTATATAATTTTATGATATATTCGTCCCATCTCATATAGGTAAGCTATTCTCAATGTTAAGAACACTTCAATATAATTACAAAAAGTAACATAAATAAGAGTCACAGTTGAGATTCATTATATTTTTGTGGATTTGTTTCTCTGCTTAATATGACCATGTTACATCTTATCATAAAAGGAAAAAAAAACATGTTACAAGTTACTACATGGTAGCATGTATAAATACATATGAACACATGCATGTACGACCAACTGCGTTACGTCAACGGGTCCATCGATCAACTCGCAATGCTCACTATCGCCATGATTGAGCCCTTAATTAATTTGTTCCATCTCTATCTCCATCTCCGTTCTCTATCTCTATCTCTATCTCTATCTCCTGTCCATTTAAAAGCAACACAATGACAAGCGAAACTCTCTAGCCACACAACTCCCCACATTCTCACATATGCATATCATGCTTTGCTTGACTAGCTAATCCTGCCTCCCTCCAACGCCAGCAGATGAGCTAAACCATCAAAATATATTAATATATATCCCATCATCCATGGCTGATCATCATGAAGGTGGAGATCAAGATCATCCGAATTCCTACAACCGCAGCTTCTCATTATTCTCTTCTAGTTATAGCAGCTTTGTCGATTCGCCATCCTCAACTTCATCCTCATCGGTCGCGGCCCATAAAAAGAAGATGCTGAGTTTTGACCCATCATACATGTCCTTAACAGACTTCCTACAGCATGGATCTCCTGTGGATTACGATATGATGAACTCGAGCACGAGTGGATTCTTCGGACATGGATGCGACGAGGATTATAAGGCAGCTTCTGCCTTTGATGTGAAGGAAATGGTGGAGAGTGTTGAGACGCCAAACTGCTCCGTGACATCGTCATCGACGGAGGCTGATGAAGATTCTAGCAAGGGTACAAGGGAAGAGAGTTATGATCATAAGCAGCAGACTAGATTGGTTGAAGATCAGGGCGGAGGAGATCAGAATTCCACTAAAGAGTAACTCCTTGCTTTTTTTCTTTTTATTTCAAGCTTGTGCCTACACTAATATTTCAAACCTTGAATCTGCACTATGAATTCAAGTACAACATATATACAGTCCAATCCTAGTACAACACATTACAGACTTGTTTGTCATGGAAATTAACAAAATTTCCCCTTTTTTGTTGTTTGGCCAAAAAATAGGCACTTGGGATTTCCAATTAGGGTTTATAAATTATAATTGTTCATTTCTAGCTATTGTATTAGCCGTGAATTCGATCAATAAACAAGAGATATTTTTATTACTTAGATTGGTTAATGATAAGCTGAAGTGCATGCAGTGAGATCAGTTATCAGATCATCTTTTTGATTATATAATTTCATGTACTGTGGTACAGAAAAAAGTGCGTGATTTGAATTCCGAACACACGTATATACAGGAATGACAAGGCAAAAAAGAAGAAGAAAGGAGAGAAGAAGCAAAGAGAACCACGATTTGCCTTCATGACGAAGAGCGAAGTTGACCAGCTCGAAGATGGATACCGCTGGCGAAAATATGGACAAAAGGCCGTCAAGAATAGTCCGTATCCGAGGTACGCATTCATACTTGGTAAAGATTAATTTCAAAGAGTTTAAATTAATTGGTTTTGAGTTGGAATCAGAGACACGGTAAACACATCAAAGCTAACTAGGTGCACAAAATGTAGGAGCTACTATCGTTGCACGGCTCAGAAATGCACGGTGAAGAAGCGAGTGGAGTGGTCATTCCAGGATCCATCGGTGGTCATAACCACCTACGAAGGCCAACACAACCACCACGTCCCCTCCACTCTGAGAGGCCAGGTAACCGCCTCAGCTGCGGGAATCATGTTGCCATATCCCCTGCTAACACCGCAACCACTGCCTGCAATGGGCCGTGACAGTACTAAACCTAACTATGATCAGCAGCTATTCTTCCATATGAGAGGATCACGTCATGGTGGTGGCAACAGCTCGAGCGTGCAACGAGCATCTTCAATGTCATCCTATGTACCAGCATCATCATCGACCGTTGCCACCAGTGTGACGCATCAGCGTCTTGGTTATCCAGTTCATCATGATCAGATGCAGCATTATGTTGGAGATGATAATTATGGGCTGTTGCAGGATGTGGTTCCTTCTTTTATCCTTAAGCAAGAGCCATTTGGCCAATAAGGCAATCAATCACTACTTTTGTTGGCTAGCTAGCTAGATGAGGCAATCTATTGTAAATATATGATTGTAGCATGTTTTGGACGTTGCATTCATATTGTCTATGTATATTTATATATATATGTGGAATCTTCTTGTTTCCTGATCACAAAAGAAAGGTAAAACAATTTAGGTGATGGGATTTGGAGATGCATGGTGTTGCCGGAGAATTCTCGTAACTTATTTGAGCAATGATCGAGTCTACCTCTGGGGAAGATAGAAAGGAAGGTCCGGATTTCTTTGTTCTTCGTTATTATATGGTCGATATACATAGGGGTTGCGCAACGAGGTGATTTTTAAAAAGAAAACACCGAGGTGGGATTTCATCGAAGAATTGATCCCTATGAGCTTGTGGTTTTGGGTGAAAAAATGGTGGTCGGACTTCCGTTTAGTAGCAGCTCCTTTGTGATCTGTAGTAAACAACTAACACACGAGATGTGGGAGGAGATCTCTTCGACTGCTTAGCTCTTGATGTTATTGCTGCGTGGGACAAGTTTTGATTGCCCAGACTCCTGCATTCGTGTGGGTGGACCTTCTCATGGCGATAAGAGGATAAAACAGTGTGAAATGTTTGTTTTTATTGTTCTTATTTTATGGTCTAGTGCAAGATCGATCCTGTGTGGATCTCTACTTGTAATCAGTAATCGGGAAAAAAGGGAAGATAAAACAATGGTAGCATAGAACTTTCAGATTGCTCATGGCATGGGCCTCAGGGCTCAACTGCAAATCGATTTGTTCTGACCATCTGTCAGCTTCTAAGAACAACAGAGGAATTGCTCTTGGCCCAATTGACCAAGTCTAGTCTTTCGCTAGTACTTTGAATCGAATCTGAAAGCCAGTGCTATATACTAATACAGAGTTTTATTCAAATGGTAGCAATTTTTGTTTACAATCTCATTTAAATTATAATATTTATTTATTTTTATTTTTTTTCATATTTAAATATCAAATTATCAATTTTTTATTTTTATTTTTATTTTTTTCATTTATTTCTCTCTCAATCACAAGAACAAAATGAACGTTTCTCCTAAATTTAACACACACATAAATATAAATATCAAATTAATCGATTATAATTTTATTGGGACAGAGAGAATATCATCGCTGAAAATAATAAAGATTCAAAACAATCCGTACAAAATAAGCAATTGACCAAGTTTATGAATATCCTTTTTTTTCTTATGCTTCTTTAGAAATGTGTCTTTTTAATAATTTGTTTGCATGCATATATAGCAAAAAAGATATCACTACTAATTTACCAGGAACTCATGGTGATTAATGGCAGCGGGGGCAACACAATAATTCAATCAATTATTGACACAAAATTAACCTTCATTAATCCTTGATAATGTCCATGGATAGACCAACACCTTACATAATCATTTCATTTACATCTCCTCCAGTCTCCCCCCTCCAAATTCTCCCTTTTTTTTTCAGTCAATTTCTAGAAACCATAATCCAAATTCCAACCACAACATAAATTTTCATATGAGTATATTTCATTTTCCGCTTACAAGTCTCCCCCCTCCAAATTCTCCCCTTTTTTTTTCCAGTCAATTTCTAGAAACCATAATCCAAATTCCGACCACAATGTACTAATGAATCATAGGAGTATAATCAAAGAATACTAAACTGAGCGCCCGCGTTGAACCGCTGCATCAAAAATCAACGAACCGACACATGCGGCATTTTCACCCATCAACAACCCCGTTGATCAGGCCCTCACCTTCATCATACATAAGTTCGTCGTCGTCGTCGCCATTGAACGATATGGTTTGGTGAAGATCAGCACTACATCATAATCATCATCGACCATCATCGGCGTTGTTGGCAGAGCGACAACCTCGAACGAAAACGACTACTCAGCTTGCGCACTGAGAGCGACGCGTCCCCTCACATTTTCTTGTTGCTTCAAGCAACATCCAAGATTCGCTCAGATTCACCTTCCGTTCAGATCTCTATTTCGATACACCTTGATTCCATCATCATCGACGTGCTTCTTATTCTGATTTCTACGGTTTCGGATTGGGATGTCGTAGGGAACGCTGTCGGTGTTCGATTCAGAATTTTCTGGTCAGGTGTGTGCATTTCGGCTTTGATTTCTGAGTTTCGTGTTGTTAGTGGTTTGGATTTGCCCGTTGCGGAATTTGATTTGGTGATGTTGTGATCAGCGTTGAATTCAGGAGCAGTTGATTGTGGATTTTGACCGAGGAGATGGTGAATCCTGGTCCTCCTACGCCCGGACAGGTTCGGATTCGTGCATTTTGTGTCTCTTTGATTCGTTATGGTTGAATGAATGCTTCGTGTTGTCCTGTGGTTACTTGTTGCTTTTCTCCCTTATTAATCTCATTCTACAGTGTGCGAGTTGCTTCTTAGTTGGAAATTGCGCGCTGTTAGGGAATGTTGTCGTGTTTACCAGCTACGACATGGCATAGTGCGTGGATTTCTTGCCCTAAAACAAATGGTGTGGGTGCACCAACAAATTCCTTTACCAGTCTGCCATTTGTTTGAAGCTTAGTTGATAGCTAGGGATTGTTAGTGGTAAAATATGTAATATGTGAACGCCCTGTTTGAGTAGCCTGAATGGATTGTCATGGCTTTTGTGATACATATCGGAGGATATCAAGGCTGTAGTGAAAAATGTGATTCTTAGATTGCTGATCAATGTACTGAAATTTAACCAGAACGAAGGTGTTCATCTCATTTTGGAGGACTAATGTGCTTTTCAACCTTCTATTATGCAGGTTTCCTTTTTGCTTGGGTTCGTCCCTGTCCTGGTGGCATGGATCTATTCCGAATTACTAGAATACAGAAAGTATTCTTCTCATTCAAAAGTGTAAGTTTATTTGAGTAATCAGTAGTACGATGTATCATCTGTTAGTTTCTTGAAGGACCACATTTTGGTCAACCGACTTTGCTCTTTTCTTGCTTCTATTGTTCTCATCTTTATTCCTAGGGAAAAAAAAACACGAATGCTTTTCTCATATGGCTTGGTTTTCTGCTATGGCTAATCTCATCAACCATTCATTTCTCTTTTAGTCTTCCTTCATATTATGCTTGATTTTCACAACCATTTATCGTCCTCTGTTTTGTACTTGGAACCCGGGACTCTTGATGGTACCTTGATCATGTGGTGTTAATGATTATTGTAATGGTGTGCAAGTCTCAACGTCGAGATGTGGCCTATCTTAAATCTGTTTACATCCGTTCTTTCATAGTGGTTTGGGTGTTTCTCCCATATGCCATCGGTGCTGTGTCCCCCACCATCAATTTTTGTCATGCAACCGTAAACTTCTAAGATCTTTTGTGCTTGGTGCTGCGCTGTTATATATAATTGGTTCTACTAATGCCCTTACCTTTTGACCTTTTTAAGTTCTTATATGACCCATGTTTACCTGTGTGTGATTCCTTCCATCTCAAATAAATTGTGAAGGATTGACTTTACACGGTTATTAATATATGTGTTGACTTTGTGTATTTGGACATATTTGATCTTATCAGTGTGGAGTAGAAAATGTGAGTGGGTGGGGAGAGAAAAAGGAATGATGATGGAGAGGATGCGATAAAGTGAGGGTATTTTAGACTTTTAGACATCAAATAGTTATTATTTTTTGAAGTGTTGTAATGTATGTGGGATATCCATTTTTAGTAATGTGTCATAAAGTGGGAATATATAATTTATGTTTTTCTTTGGTTTTCCCTTTGCTTGTGGCAGCCACTCGGATAATAATCTTGTTGAGCTGGGGAGTGATGCTGTTAAAGAAGAAGATAGAGCAGTATTACTTGAAGGAGGAGTTTTAAAATCAGCATCGGCTAAATTCCATTCTTCCTCTGCAAAATCAAGCCTCTTGAGGTATTATTTGCTTACTTAATGAACCCCTGAGCATGCATGTTATTGAACTATGCTGCTGCTTCATTTTCATTTCCTGTGGTAGGTTTGTGTCAATGGACGAGAGTTTCTTGCTGGAAAATAGAATGACATTAAGATCCATGTAAGCTACCGAATTACATCTTTTCTTGTTACATTTTAGAGGGTGCATTCACAAAACTCTAATTTGACAAACATAACATGAGTGGTGTTCTTCCATTCTAGCTTATAGCCGCATTCTTTTTGCAGGGCTGAATTTGTGGCCATTCTGGTGTATTTTTATGTATGTGACCGCACAAATATCTTGTCAGAGACGACTAAGGTGTGTTAGCCTGTTTGCATTGGTATTTATATAGGGAATTGACCTTGTATGGCCTGTGTTTACATGTTGATAAGGTTAGTTGTCTACTCGTCTTGGACCAGAGTTAAGTTAGTGTATTTCCTTGTCATCAAGTTGAGTTTTTCTTTTTCCCCTTTTCTACTCTTATAATATTTAGTGAAGACTCTTGTGTTTTTTATGTTGGTAATTGTGACTTCTTTAAGGTTTTATTTGAAGGAAAATTTTAGAGATGCGATGATGATGTGTGTTAAACAATTGATGATACCTGAATCCTATGGCTTTGCCTTGCTTATCTAAATCACAAGTTTTCTAACAAAGAGCTCCTCCAAATAAAAAGAGGTTTTTGAATAAAGCATGAATTTGCTAGAATTTAATTGTGGATAGTATTTTATTTTTTTTAAAATGTTCCCCTTTTCTTGGACAGAGTTACAATCGGGATCTTTTTCTATTCCTCTACTTTCTTTTGATCATCGTGTCTGGGATGACTTCTTTCAAGAAACATCAGGATAAGTCAGCATTCTCAGGAAAATCGATACTTTACCTCAACAGGCATCAGACTGAGGAATGGAGGGGGTGGATGCAGGCAAGTTTGTGATTAATATTTGTATTTCAGCTATTATTTTGTTCTTTCTGTAGTAAAACAAAAGATTTTATCAAGACAACTCTTGCACTTCACACAGTTAACCAATAATTGTCTCAAATTTACAGGTGCTCTTTCTGATGTATCACTACTTTGCTGCAACTGAAATATACAATGCGATACGAGTGTTCATTGCTGCATATGTTTGGATGACTGGCTTTGGAAATTTCTCTTATTATTACATCAGAAAAGATTTCAGTGTCGCTCGCTTCACGCAGGTGATACTCCTATTTAGCTCCGTCATTAATGTATATAATAGCCTTTAACATTAAATCACTGTCAATCAGCGATACTGTAGGTGGAATCCTTTATTATACTCAGGCAGCGGCCATATTTGTTGAAATGGCACCACGTCCTCCTGACTGAGAACTAATATTTCCCTAGACCATAATATTTGATACAATGTGGATGTCTTGTCTTCAAATGCTATTTTGATGCCTCGTTTCTGAAGTAGTTCATGTCATCCATGCAGATGATGTGGAGGCTGAACTTCTTCGTGGCCTTTTGCTGCATTGTTCTCAATAATGACTACATGCTGTACTACATCTGCCCAATGCATACACTTTTCACGCTCATGGTGTATGGAGCTCTTGGTATATTTAACAAGTACAATGAGACTCCAGCAGTGATGGCAGTGAAGATCTTTTCTTGCTTTCTCGTTGTTATCATCGTTTGGGAAATTCCTGGAGTCTTTGATTTTCTGTGGAGTCCCTTGGCGTTTCTTTTAGGTGAGTGATTTTGTTTTGACTTGAGATATATCTTTCATGGTTTTTCTTGGGGCTGAACTTTCAATTCTGGAACACACAAATCTCTGGGGTTCTTCCTTGCTGCTTTTCATAGCTTTATTTAGATTTCTGTGATTTGAATCCTACCGTTGTCTACCTTGAGCAGGGGTCTGAAAGGTGTTCATAGTTTCAATCCTTGATGTTTTTCCAAATTCTATCACCATCAAGACTAGTGTTATTTTGTGGCTTTTCTTCTTAAGTTATATGATAGGTATCAATTTCATCTCCTACAGACTAAGTGGAATTATTTTCACCGATCTGTTTCCGTCTTGGTTTTTTTTCCTATCTATTTAATGATGCAGGCTACACCGATCCTGCAAAGCCAGAGCTTCCCCGTCTGCATGAATGGCATTTCCGATCAGGGCTTGACCGCTATATATGGATCATTGGGATGCTATATGCGTATTATCATCCAAATGTAATGTCTTAAGTTGGAATACTATCTGATCAGTTTTCGTATCGTTGGGGGACCAGATCTGAGCTTTTAATGTCTGATTATTTTAGGTTGAGAGGTGGATGGAGAAGTTGGAGGAAGCTGAACCAAAGAAGAGACACACAATCAAAACAGGAATAGTTGCTTCTTCAGTGTTTGTAAGTTTGAGAATTTTATTATCCTTAATGTTCGTAAAGTGGGTATGCCAATCCCTGATTGCTGAGTATGTTTTTTTTTCCAGGTCGGCTATATGTGGTATGAATACATTTACAAACTGGATAAGGTTACATATAACAAATTCCACCCATACACATCATGGATTCCAATAACGTATGCACAGCTTGACTCTTCTTTCAATGAAGGCTTCAGTCCATGAGCCTTACGCTGCTATAGCTTTGATCTTTTCCCCTTGTTTCTTGTAGGGTCTACATATGCTTACGCAACTTCACCCATCAACTACGTGGTTGCTCCTTGACTCTCTTTGCGTAAGTCCTGTTGAAGCTTTCCTGGCATGATCTCTTTTTTAAAGCTGTTAGACATTATTGTTACTGTTCTGTCTCAATCGTCCATTTTTTTATCATATATCTTAGAATTGGTAGTTGAAACTGTGCCATACTAATAGCAAGACATGAAGATGATTGCTCCATCAGAAGTTCTTGTCCATTTGGGAAACCATGCTCATGCATTCCAGTGACTTCGATATGTCTGCGTTACTGTTACCATTTATTGGGCTTACATTTGTTCAGTATTCTGGTCCTGCTCAAGTGCTGAGGATGCAACTGCTTCCTAATTTATTGCTTACATGATTGATTTATTTAGAGACAATGATCTTATTTTTTGATTTGTTTGCATTAGGTGGCTTGGAAAAATCACCCTTGAGAGCTATATTTCTCAGTTTCATATATGGCTGAGGTATTGGCTTTACTCTGTTTTTCCTTTTTTATAGTACGATATCAGGATGATAAATTGTTCTATTTCCTTTAGTAGTGTGGTCTTGGGCAAGGAGGTGACATGAATCAGATGAGTGTGGGTTATTGAATGTATACACAACCCCTGAAATCTTGTCGGAAGTTCTGTTCTTTTTTATTATGAGGAATTGACACTTCTTTGGCTGTACAAAAGATATGCCAATGACTCAATGACCAAAGTAACAAACTAATGGACTAAACATTTCTTTTAAAAAAATGGAACTAACATGCATAATTTTATTTCTGGATATTTTCTTTTCTTTTCTTTTATTCTTAGAATTTTGAATATAGTATGCCACATGAAGGTTGTTTTTTATTTTTTATTTTTTTTGGGGGGGGGGGGGGGGGGGGGGGGGGGATGTGAAGGTATAATGACTGCTCATTATAACTATGCGGTGCGTTGGATGCAGGTCAAGCGTTCCCAATGGCCAACCGAAGCTGCTTCTTTCACTCGTTCCGAACTATCCCATGCTCAACTTCATGCTCACAACTGCTGTATATGTCTTGGTATATAGAGTTTTCTTTTGATCCTTCGAAAATGACTGAAAAAAATATGTGAGCTATCTCTTATCATGTGGTACTTTTTTGCTTGTGTAGGTTTCACATCGGCTGTTTGAACTGACTAATTCACTCAAGTCAGTCTTCATCCCAACAAAGGACAATCGTCGACTGTTCCAAAATTTTCTTGCAGGGGTTGCAATTGCCGTGTCTCTATATTTCCTTGCATTTGTTCTCCTTCAGATACCTAATAATGTAAGTTGCTCTGGGAAACTTGTTCTCCTTGGCTGTTATTTCTTCTATTGTTTGGAGGGCAAGTTGCCTTTAGATATTTCTTGCTTGTTAGCAGGTATAATGCCTATTACTGCGAAGTCTGTGATTAAATATGGAAGATCATACTCCATAAATGCGATATCGTCCATGTCCGACTGTGAGCCAGTGGATGATACAGTGACCAGAATTATTTTCATCTTGCCATTGGCATCTCTTTTTTTCTTGCCTTGTGGCGACATTACTCCCCCCCCCCCCCCCCCCCCCC
>LIEC01000695.1:0-10550 GCA_001925005.1 Drosera capensis | reverse complement strand
GATATGAGGTGTATTGCAGGTGAACGTTCCAAAGACAAAGAAGACATACTGCAAGAACAAGGAATGCAAGAAACATACGGTCCATAAGGTCACCCAGTACAAGAAGGGGAAGGACAGCCTTGCAGCTCAAGGTAAGCGCCGATATGACAGGAAGCAGTCTGGTTATGGTGGGCAGACGAAGCAAATTTTCCACAAGAAGGTGAATCTCTTTCTTTAATTCAAGCTTTGTTTCCAAAATGCAGCTTTCAAATAAGTTCTGCTTATTGCATAATTTGATTAAAAATGTATGTCATGATCAAGATGATATATTATATTGTATATTTATTTATGTGAAATGCATGTACATTTTTATTAAACATGTCACTAACTTGAATTTGACCATCACTACGCGACTGCGTAGGCTAAAACTACGAAGAAGATTGTCTTGAAGCTTCAATGTCAGACCTGCAAGCACGTTTCTCAGCATGCTATCAAGGTAGATGCCTCGTTTACTGTTTTGTTTCCCTCGGATGCATTCTCCTTCTATATCTTCTATCAACTGAGAGAATCTGTTTCTATACCCTCTGACAGAGATGCAAACATTTTGAGATTGGTGGAGACAAGAAGGGAAAGGGTACCTCACTGTTTTAGAGTCATTATTATGGCACTTCATCCTGCAGTTGAAGTTAGCAAAACTAAAACTTATGCCTGTGATATACTTTCGTAGCACTCTAATCGCTGTACTGTTTATCTCATCATGGATTGTTTGATTTTCCTGTTATTCTGGTTTTTTTGTTCACGCTCTCATCAGTCCAGGGCCTGTTTGGTTTAACCATTGTCCGCAAGGTTAAGTCCACTGTCCAGGAGAGATTTGAAAGGTAGAAGAGACTTATTGACTCCCTTTCTAGAGCACAGTGCTTGATTTCTCTTGGTTATTTATGTGAAGTCTGTCCTGATCGACAGAATTTGTGAACATCAGGTGCCCTTTAGTTCTATAGCTCCTCCGACTGGGTTGGATTCTTAGCATCTGATATGATCCCTTCCCTTTCGACATCATATTATTATAGAACTCAAAAGGTAGCAGGATGAGGCTCCATTTATCCGTATCTAATTGATATTTGAGAAGTTTAGTTACCGGGAAATCACTACCTATCCACCAGTACATTGCATCCTTTGGAATGAACTTGCACGTCTTAAAATATGCCGTACTGCCAGGGGAAGGATCAGGTAGCTCTGTAGCTGAAGTCTTCTATACCTGTTCTCTCATACTGTATATTTGTACTTTGTCAAAACTTATTGGAGCGCCTCGTGTATAGTCTTCACCAATCCTAACAACCTTGTAGTCATGAGAAGCGTATCCAAAGCCATAGCTCGGGACTAAACACTTTACCTCCTTGACATCCGGAAACAGCTTGGAGTCATTCAGAGGCGGTTCAACCAAAGTCTGAGCTCCCGTCGTGGGATTACATAAGACGATCGCATTCTTTAAGTTTCTTAGGCAAACCAAGCTAACACACGATCTGACCGCAAACCAACTGCAACGGCAACTATATCATGTTGCACTTGCGAGGGATCGAATCCCGTTTCTTCATAGACATAGAGCGAAACAATGCTTGTTTGTCCTCCATCACGGTCACCTCCAACCAGCAATTTCTCAAGTATTCCTTTTTAGCACGTTCAAGATGGAGGTTGATGAAAGCGTCGGTGGAGATTAGATCACGTCATGATTTAGAAACACGCTTGAATCGGATAAGAGACTTGACTGGTAGGCATTGGAGTATCACGACGACGATGCCATGTGGAGACACGGAATTGCAGTTTTACCGCGAGCTATTGGATACGACCAGGTTTTCGACTCGGATCTTAACGACATCACAGTCTGGGGGAAGCCAAAACGCTGCAGGGATTCCAGCTATTTGTACTTGTTGAATGATTGCAACTCCGCAAACCCAAATTCAGCAATTATGCGTTATTTATACTTCTATTACACTATTTTATCATCTGAATGATACGCAATTTTCTTTTTACTTCTGTTTGTACTTATTGAATGATTGCATTTTTCTGTTAGGAACAAAAAAGATATGCGGAGGATTTTTTTTTGTTAGATTCTGTTGGAGTCTAAAAAGATCCAAGGATACATTGTAGGGATGAAAAGGATACATTATAGGGATGAAAAAGACAAATCATTGAAGTAAGTTTATTTGAAGAACAAAATTGTATGAACTCCATAGCTAAATCAATATTACTCTCTCCGTCTTAAATTAATGGAACCGTTTTGACTCGACATGAAAATTTATACGAATACTGATTAAGAATGATTATTTTTTGGGTGGTAGTATGGTTTACTTGTGAAATGAGTTAATGAGTGTATTATAATAAATGAGATTGATTTGGTATTTTTTTTTATAATAAAAGATTAACAAAAATGAAAGTATTTCATTTATTTTGAAACTAATCAAGAAGGAAAAACGTTAACCAATTAGTTAAAATCACTTTAGTTATTTTTTTTCATCTATATATATATATCACAAAGAAGTTTTTTAAACTAAAAAGACATTAATATTATTTTGGGATGTAGAGAGAGAGGGGGTTTACGATCTATTCTTTTATGGGACGGGTAGAGCATTGTGATTATATTATATAGGGTTTGTAGGGGATGATTCTAAACCAGATAACTCGGCAAAATTTTTATCAAAATGAGGAATATCTTATTTTACAACTTGAAACACAAAAAAAGGGAAAAATCAATCCGTAAAAAAATTGCCTACAATACCAAAGAAAAATACCAGGTTACAGAAATTTATGTGGGATCTGTTCCTGAAAATGGCTACTCAGGGATTTATTTAGCTAAAAAAAATCATCTGTATTAGCTGATTCAAAACCAGATTCTTTTTTTGGATATACTGGTGCATACCAATTAGAGACTTAGCCTTGCTCCTCCATACTAAAATGAAGGTTAACTGGTAGACCTGCAAAGGATTGTATTCGTTATCCTCGATGAGATAATACGAATGAATAAATATGTACCATTTGTATGTATTTAATGCAGCTTATCAGCATTTCATTGGATCACTAGCGATATCAATGGTCGTGGTGCTTCAATCCATAGATGTCAAGCATGAGCTAACAATGGGCAAACTGAATCCTGATCTCTGAAACTTTGTATTACAATGTAACCGATGAATCGTATGCTACAATGGTTGCCATGGCATCTTAACAAAATTGACTACCATATATATATATATATATATATATATATCCAAGTATGTCAGTAAAATGGTTCCTCCAACCACTGAACATGCGTCCAATACTCATCCTATGAGTGTGCCAGGAGCAAGTAATATTTCAGCAAGAAACCGATAATCAACTAGCTCCTCGCCTGGTGAACTCTAGCAATACCACCGATATAGAAGAAATAACTCCTGAAGTATCCGGCGAATTTCGTTGATGAACTCTACCGCACAGTCTGTGACCACCAAATTCTAGTGGAGGCGGCAAATGAGAGGGAATTTACATTCTATTTTCTGGATTGGTATCTTGATCATAGCTCGTCGTGTGCCTCAGCTTCAGCAGCTGAGCTATCAGAACTACCTACATCATCCTCGTTTAATGTGTTCTCCTCTGAAGAGTTGGTATTTGAATCGGAAGAACTTTCAGCTTTGGAGCTGTCAGTTTCATTTATCACGGGCTTTTCAACTTTTGGCTTCGGCTTTGGAATTCTGTTCACGCTTGCCACCTGCACAAGCATCATAGATATGCTTTAGCATGCATGGGATGGGAGACAGATGCTTTGGTTACATTTAGGTTGATATAATTGGCCAAGAGAAGGAGTTCAATGAATACCTTCGCTTTAAGATCGAACAGTTTCACGAACACCTCCTCGGACGTCAATACAGGTGCCGAGGATGCTGGAATCCTGCAAAAGAGTCTTCTTAGCAAGGAATGGATAAAAGAAATAGTAGTCACCAAGCAAACCCATGGCCACGGGGAGTGATCCTGTGACGGGATGTCACCTAAGGGTTCTAAAGGTATCCACTGAATAATTGGACCCATTACAAAATAGCATAAGCTTTCATGGGATTATCACTAAATGACATCAATAGAGTACCCAACCAGGAATCTTTCAACAACCTGAAACAGCTGTCTAAATCACTCGTAGCGATAACCAAGAAAAACACTATTCTACATCCAATGCTAGTCTTGATGATCATCCTCATCAGGTGAATCTACCTTGTCTGACAAAACAGATTTCCCAATATGCCAAATGGGCATTTTTCCAGAAGGCTCTCTCTCAAGCTTATAAACAGTTGCAGAGTTTTAAACTTGCAGCATAACTGTACATATGAGGTTCTGTTGCCGTAAATGGAAAAACATTGAACCACTGACTGAGATGAAAGCTTACTTATTCTGCTCAACCTCCTTTTCGGCCAACCAGCTCTTGAATTTGTCCGAGTCTTTTAGAATCTGAAAATATAGAATCCAATGGAAAAGCAGAACATAAATATGAGAATTAGAGGAGCAAGATTCTAAACTGAACAAACTGAAGATAAATCTATATGATATACCTCATCAATTCTTTCCTTGGGAATCCAAGATTTCTTCGTCTCCCAACTTTTAACAATCTGCAGAATCTCGTAAGTGGCATCAAGTTCACACGGTGAACCATTCAAGTAACTCAAAAACACCATGAATCAACATACCTCTTTAACCTCTTCCAAGTATCTTTTAGCATTTTCAACGGCTTCTGGGCGTGCAGTAAGTTCGGTTAATCTGAAGTAAACAGAAGCTGGTAAGATTAAGTTTTCCAGCTAAGCACAACCATCTTCCCTAACTAACTTAATAAGGCGGTCAATAAATGCTAGTGGCCTGTAGTCGAGAATTGACAAACCTGTGAAAGATGGGGTCACCAATGGCTTTTAACTTATCCATATGTTCTTGAAACTCATTAGCACTAGCATCCTCTCCATCCATGTACAGCCATTCTTGAACCTGAAATGCTCGAATGGTCACCAACTGCTCTATAGAGATATTTATTCATGAGTTCTAGGAGGATCGACGGAGAAACATAAATGTACAGAAAAAAACTAACCTCATCAAGTTTCATAATGAAAGATACTCGTTCATCACTTGTGGAAACCTTTTCGATTTCATCTGATGAATCAATCTGTGGAACGGAAACACATAAAGGACTTTCAGAGTCCATAATACACTAGAAAAATTTACGTAGTAAACCAAATGATACTATTGAAGTTCATTCTGAATAAACCACAGCCTCTTTAATCTACGTAGTAAAATTGTAGAATACAAATTACACATCGAATCAAAACTGATCGCAGATAACAGCCGTTGGCAAAGATTCTGGGCTAATGGTGGTTCACTTGAAAAAAAAAATGTAGGTTTTGGCAATTCCAATTGTCATGCATGACCAAACACAGATGAGCCGAAGAGGTGGACAACTCTTAACATCATTTCACATTCTCATGGCAGCAGGTTCTATGAGAATGCAAGACCAAAACACTGGAAAAGTACATCGGAATTCAACTGAAGGATAACCGCTGACATATTCTTTCTATTTTTCGATTGGATCCTAATTGCTAGCGTGTGTTAGAAAGCCTCCTGATTACTTGAGGAAAATAACAGTTTTGTCTTTTGTCTTCCTACTAAAAGGTCCCAGAAATTGCTCAATTCTTCAAGGAGTTCCTTTTCTAAGCTTCTCCATTTAAATGCTAGCTAACTGCTAAAAACTACACGAGCTGATAACTCCATCTGCATCACAAGAACCAAAATCCTAAACCAAGACTTAGTCTGTAGGTTACAACTGAGAAGCAAAGGCAACAAAACCAAATTGAGAGATATGGTTATCGATTTGAATATAACTTGGTTTAACAACGGAGGAATATTTATCTTGATCACTCCGCATAGCTGAAGGGCCGGTTTAGGAGTTGGATTAGGAACAGATCGAACAACAAGACATTTCAATGACTAGACGAGGACGCTCACCTTTTCTCTAGTACTATAAATGTATCCTTCCAAATTATTTTTCAGCTCTGCAGTTTTTCTTCTCTCTGCGTCTTTCTTGTCCAATGCTTCCAACTTTCCCTTAGCATCGGCCAGAGCTTCTTTAGGAAGAGAAGTCCCTGGTCCAGTTGTCTTCTCAATTACCTATGTTAACCAACAACGATAAGCTCAAAAGGGCAGCAAGCAAAGGTTCACTCAATCTATGAAACAGATAAACCTGAAGTATTACACAACCTTAAGTGGGACTCTGAAAGTCCGCCTCTTCAATTTCTTTTCCATGACCACTGGACTGCTTTCTTCTTTGATACTAGAGTTCGATGCATCGTTGAGATCACCATTGATGGCTGAACTATCGCTGCTTTCCTCTGAAGATTCTTTTGGCTCACCATCAGCAGTTAAGTTGGCCGAAGCAGTAGCTTCGAGAGAAATGTTGGCAGTGGTGGTTGAGTTATCAACCGTAAGATTCTTCTTAGGAACTTCTACCCACTCTGATATCTCAATGACAGCTTCTGCACGATCTAAGGTAAGAACTCCACTCCTGCTGAGAGAGAAATGGAGATTTGCCTTGATGGGAGCAGAAAGGTTCCGAGACGAGTACCTACAGTTAGCAAGGTTGAATCATATGCTTGCATCATTAAGAGATGAATCTCATAAGCACTATACAAAGATCCGAAAAGAAAGAAAATTCTAAATCAAGCGAGTGGTTTAATCATCTGGGTCCTTACTTCTCGCCAGCATCAGTCAACCCAGACACCGCGTAGTGAGCAAATACAGGAGAAGAAACACCAGGGGGCAAAAACTCTTCGCTCTCATATGCCAGCATAACTTCAAAATCTTTCTTGTGGACAACAGACCGGTACATCTAACAAAAGAGTAGAATACGACGAAAAAGGTTAATGTGTTAACACAGACTGCTGTCGCTATGATCAATCACCCCCTTTTTTTAATCAGATGTCCGTGAAAAGGATAGTGGAGTACAGAATCATGTAAATTACCTTACTAGGAACCTTCTTCATACGTGGTACAAGAACTTGTTTTGTGCTGTCATCTTTCACGAGATCAAGACCATCAAGCTCGAGGAGATACCCATATGTAGCACCATCAATTATCCCAAGTTTTCTGTTCAACTTGATTCCATCACTTAGATTGGCAGCATGCAATGCTGCACCTAGAACAATAGCCTCGTCTGCATCTAGATGTTTGTCCAATTCTTTCCTCCCGAGGAATTCTTGGAGCTTAGTCTGTGGAAAATATTTCTAATTGAGAAAGGAAAAGGCAAACAATGGAGGCACTATTTTCCTTGAAGGAAAACACTTTTTCCCAAGAGGAAATAAAGAAAGTACACTATAAATATTGCAGGAAGGACATAAACCTGCAACTTTGGCACCCGTGTGGCACCTCCTATCAATTCTACTGCATGTAACTCTTCAATTTTCAAGCCTGAATGAAGAAGCAACTCCTTCAAAGGAAGGAGAGACTTCTCCCATATGTCTGCACATAGCTCTTCAAACTTCTCACGGGTGATGGTACTCCTAGAATGTCAAAAGACAAGATCATTATGCCAACCAAGTTGAAGCTAACTACTCTACTCCCACATACAGTTCAACTCTTTCATGGAATGTCATAAAAAAAGGTGTTGATATTTTGAATCAAAATGTGAAAAATGCCACCAGCTGTGGAATAAAAAACAGAAGGGGGGGGGGGGGGGTTGAAGAAAGTGAGTAAACAAAGTAACATAAATGAAACTTGAACTCTCTTCATGATCAAACCCAAAAAACATAGGAACTTGTGAAAGATATCAGATCAGCGAATCAAAAGTTAGATCAAGCTAAGGACTTCAGAAGATCCTTACAGCACATGGAAACTAACTCACACCTAGCCAAATAAAGCAGAAAGAAAGAATAAGAAACTTCATACCTGAAATCTCGATCATCATAGATGGATTCCACAGAAATTGGACCCGCTGTATTAGCACTCAAGATTTCCTTAGTGCGTTTAACCTGTTTCTTCAATTTCGCCATTGCCTTTGGATATTTTCTCACATCGAACCCATTTCCTAACTGTGTATTAAATTCATCTGCAAAGTACTCCACCAGCCTGAGTTCCAGATCTTGACCACCAAGTTCAGGATTCCATCTAACATCTTTAACCTGCAAATCAAAGAATAACCAAGTAACCACTACTGAGTAAAGAAGAATATTGACTTTATCCGTATCAAGAAAGACCAATAATCAAGACAAAGAAAAAAAAAACACTTGGTACTTATTTCCAAGGACAAAGTCCCCATATAACTAAAATCGTGACAAAACCCAGAGTTACTCAAGAAGCATGAGACTAAGTGATTCTCTGACCCCAGAAGAAGACAACTGAAGAAAAACCATTCAAGAAAAATAAGATCAATAAGAAACTAATATTCAAGAGCAAACCCTTAGTTGTAGAAAACTTAATCCTGTACTCCCTCATTTATTCTAACAACGCTGTGGTCAGAATCCACGAAGGTCATAAGGTGCTTAAGCAAATAGCTTTATAAATCTTTAAATTTACAACTTTTAAATATGCTGCTCCGTGAAAAAAATGCGTATCACCCTAGAAAGATTTTGAAACTCAATAATCAGTAGCAAATCAGAGCGTGCAAAACCTGTGTCTTCGAGTACATACTTGTACGACCTCATTGAATGCTCCAAGATTCATGATAGGCAAACCAAATTGTACATCAAATATATACTCCAACTATCAGGCGATTATAGAAACATATTGAAATTCCTATTCATCTGATGCGCACTGTTTTGCATTTTCAGTACATACTTTCTAGCAGATGTCACCCAGCAAGATATTGACAAAGGTATTCCCCAGGCATTTGTCAAGTAAGTATTACTGACCTAGCAATTACAATGAGCTAACAAGCAGATAAATTAAGTTGCCCAAGACCAAGAATGATTAGAAAACACTCATGAAGCATTAAAACGTCAAATCACCTGAAACTGGTTGATCGAAACAGTCTTCCCATACTCCTTGGCATTATAAGCCGTGTAATGCACCAGAGCAGCATACGTATTACTCGATCCCATATCATAAAGCACGACATATCTCGACTCATTGGCAAAGTTTTTATCAATCCCATACTGCAATGCAGCAACCGAATGCTCATTAACCAGCGAGAGCACATTGATCCCCGCCAACTGCGCCGCCTGCAACATTGCCTTCCTCTCCGCCTGTCCAAAATACCCCGGCACACTAATCACAGCATCCTTCACAACAACCTTACTATGAAACTCCGCCAACCTCGCAGCATACCCCAACACCATCGCCAACATCTCCTCAACCCCATAAACCGTCCCATCATCAACCCTAATCGCCGCCACACCCCTCGTATCCTCCACCACATCGAAAGGCAAGTAAAACTCCGCCAACTTCCTCTTCGCATGATCCACAGGTTTCCCAATCAAATCCCTAATCTGACTATACACCTTCTCAGGGTACCTCGCCACCAACCCCGCCGCTTCCTCCCCGATGAGGCGATCGCCGGAGTGGAAAGCGACGAGAGCCGGAGATTTCCGCTTCGACATCTCGTTGATCGCGATCGAAATCGGGGATTGACCTGGTTTGAGGTTGACCACGGCGACCTTGACCCATTCCGATCCCAAATCGATGCTCATCACCGCGGATTCGGATCGAATCGCGAGGAATGCGAGGGTGAAGCATAGCAGAAACCCTAATGTGATCGGCATTGTGGATTTTGGGGGTTGAGAATTGGGGATTTTTTAGGGTCCGATTAGGGTTTATGTGGAGATGGTAAGATCGATGAGTGCAGTGGCGTGGAGGTGTTGATTTGGGAGTGGTGATTACGTGGAAAAAGTGAGGAGTCAGTCAGAGTCAGCGCTGAGGAGGCGACTTGTGGGATGATGAACACGTGGTGAAACACAAGAAGCCGAGCTTGTTGTTAATTAACGTAATGGAGTGCATTTAATAAAACTGGCTGTAGTCTGCGAATTTACGAAGGGAAAACTGGTTTAAATGCAGTCCTCCTGATATAGAATTTTCTTTTTAAATTCTAAATTTCAAAAAAAAAATTAAAAAATAATTTTTGGAAGTTTTAAAAGAAAATTATAATCATGTTGGTTGATTTCAAATCAACCATTATATTTTCATTTATGAAAAGCAAAGTTAATATAAAAAAGAAGAAGAAAAAAAAAATCGAAATAGCAAGTTTGTTAAGTAAAGAATTAAAATAAAATTATATGATATTGATTTTTATTTTCAAATTGATGAAACAAAACTAAAAAATAAACAACACGCAAAATGGTTTTAACTTTTTTGTTTTTCTTCCCTTATAGTCACAATATTTAAACTCTCATTTACTAGGGAGTGATGTTATAAAGTTGTGGTGGGATAACAGTTTATATGATTCAAAGGAGAAATCGGGATCCATCATTGATGAGAGAAATATTTTGAGATTGTTTTGATATTTTTTTACGATTTGATTTGACACGAGATTTTATATATGTATTGAATTTATATGTAATTTGAAAAACAAATAATATTTTTTTAAAGAT
>LIEC01000691.1:10086-37361 GCA_001925005.1 Drosera capensis | reverse complement strand
TATTGGAATTGGATTTTTGCAGCCTAACGAAACGAGGCCGTTTTCACTTTTCTTTTTTTTTTTAAAAAATCCCTTTTTCTTTCACAAACAGGTCCCGGAGGAATCGTGACATTCCAAGGAATCAATTTGTGTTTTTTTTTTTGAAAAGTTATGAAGGTTATATTGGACATTAGATATTATCATTAAATATGTGACAGTGAGTCTTCTTAGAAATTCTATCTTAATTTCACCCATGAATGCATCCCATCAACTTCTCCCATGGAGTAATTCTTGCGGTGATCTGTTTCTCATACAACATGCCACTGTCGATTGTCCATTTACGGTTCTACATTCCCATCCAGTAAACACATCGAACAGTCTCAAATAGAGCCTCAACCACTAAACACATCCGCATTGTCGAGTGGGCCGCTAACCCATTGCTGCAATCAATGAGATCCGTTCTACGATCTTATCTTCCTCGAGTATTTTTCCTCCCTATCTCGACTGATACTTTTTGTATCCGTATTCTTGCAGCCAAATCAGTCATCGTATATGTTTTACTTAAATCCTATATTAAATAACTCTCAGCCGCGTAAAAGGAGATGCCTATGCTTTTAATCCATAGAGATGTGAGGAGAGTCCTGCTTCGGTTTTAAATTCTTCTTGCAATAAGAGTTGTGGATAGGTTTTAGACATTATCTAATCTGATGCGTGCACATATTGATGCTTCTTCCATGGTAGGAGTTCTCTAGATTAACTTCCATCTCTGAATATGCCTTGCGTGTTAGAAAATATAGTGCTTCTTATGGCATGTATCAGTAGCTTTCATGATATAATTTAGCTTGGTCCTCATGTTCTCTAGATAACATCAATAGTTGGATGTATTGTACATTACAAGAACAATTGGGTTGTGATAAATATTTAATAACTGAGTAGTGTAATGATCTATGGAGCTATTGTAATCGTGTGCAGCTAATTTTTTGCTATATTAATCTATTACTCGTAATATCAAGAAATCACTTGATTTTATGTTATTTTATTCAAATATGTTTTGTGATTCTATAGGAGTAATTAGGTGAATTGTGGTTGGATTGAGTAAGAAGCAAGAGAAAGGGTTAGAAATATGAATAAATAAAAAGAAAAAATAATAATAATGATGGAGATGATACAATATAAATTTAGGATATTATTGACATTTTAACATAATTTTTTTAAAATTAAAAAATATTATAATTTATTTGAAACATTCATTCTTAATAATGTGTTACTCCATCCGTCAAATTATAATTACAACAGTTATTTTATATACGTAAATTTAAATTTATATTCTTTCTTTCTCAATCCTAATTCTCAATCATATAATCTTTCTCTCATCATCTTCTTTAATTTTTAATCACATAATACTTCTTAAAAATAAAAACTTAATAAATAATTTAGAATAGAACAAAATTATTTTTAAACGAAAATAATATAATTCATTAGAATAATAATAATGATGGAGATGATGCGATATAAAGTTGGGATATTATTGACATTTTAACACAATTTTTTTAAAATTAAAAAATATTATAATTTATTTGAAACATTCATTCTTAATAATGTATTATTTCATCCATCCAATTATAATTACAACAATTATTTTATGTACGTAAATTAAAATTTTTTTTTTCTCAATCCTAATTCTCAAGTATATAATTTTTCTTTCATTATTTTTTTTTAAATTTTAATCACAGAATATTTTAAAAATAAAAACATTATAAATAATTTAGGATAGAACAAATTCATTTTAAATAAAAAATAATATAATTCATTGGAATAGGAAAAATAATATAATATCCTTTTCCAACTATATATACAAATCCGTCTTCATTTCTCGAACAAATTCAATTTCTCCTCACAAACCGCCGACACAAACACCAGATACATCCACCAATTCCCAATTTCTGGGGTTCCAAAATCGCCAAACCCTAATTCCCCTAATCCATCGCTCGATCAATCACTCAATTCAATCTAGGGTTTCTACTGCAATCAAGCTGATTAAGCTAATTTGTCCCCTTTTGTTTCCCCTTGATCGGATTCGAATTATGGGGTTTCGCTGATTGTGCTGTGTGATTGTGTTCGGGGTTGTGATTGACTGAGTTTTTGAGATTGTGGTGGTGAGTGAGATAGATATCTGAGTTTTTGTCGGGTTTGATCGAGGATGGTGACATTTGCTGGGTCGTTTCAAGTTTCCCCTTTGACGGGGATTTACACGAACCCGAACCGGATTCGTGAGCAGCGGCGTGTGTGTAGTAGGCTCGAGGTAGTGGTTTTCTTGTGTGATTGGTATTGATTTTGGTGTATATTGTTATGAGAGTTTGGATTGATTTGATTGAGACGTGGAATTTGTGGTGTCCTTGCAGGATGGCGTGAGGATTAGCAAGTTGAATGTGGCGTCTACCTCGTTGTTGTTTCGGGTATGGTTTCTGTTGCATGTGCTAAAAATTTGGAATCTCGCGTTGTTGATGATATGCTATGATCATCAGTGCCATTTTTTAGAGTGCAAGGGAATTTTGTGCAACAGTGTTCAGGTGCTCCGTGTATTAAATTGTAATCCGAAACATGTATTCTGTAATATCCTGGAAATTTAATGTGCTTTTGTATGTGCGGTCTCACGGTTATTTTTCGAGAATGTATATAGATAGATTAGGCCATCCGTGCTCTTTCACGCATTTTATCTAGCAATCGTGTTGAAAATTAATATTTTCCCTTTGCAAGTCATGCACTGTTAGCTTTGTTGGTGAAGTAAAATTTTTTTGGCTCAATTCCTGGTGACAGGATTCATGGAGTTTTCATTTGTCGGCCACCACGAACAGGCCTATGCGCATCTTTCCTTGCAGATACAAAGCCTTCAAGTGCAGTGTCTTACCTGGATTGGGTGGGGATGCCCCTATTCCTTGTGTCACAGCTGCTACTGATGCATTGGCAAGGTAATGTTTCCTGGAAAAAGTCATTTGACACTTTCATTGCTGCTTTTTCTAAGTTTGCTTTGTTGCTGAGGTTAGGCTTAGGAAGTTTTCTCTGGGTAGCTACGAAGCAGATTGCTCTATCTGGAGCTATCATCTGGAAGTCACCAACTAGCTTCAGATCATGATTGATCAAACCACAAAGCCCCGCTTTTTAAGTGTCTTGAAACCAATATGTGCATGTGCTCATACATTGAGTGATAAACAATCGGCACATACATTGAGTGAATTTTTTTTCTATGATAGGGTATTAGTCATGAAGCCCATCTTATAATTTTTCATTTTTTTCCTTGGCCACAAGCTTAAAATCTTTTCTATTACTGTTATTTAGGTCAATTAAGGTGGCACAGAGCAACCCATTCGTAAGCAAGTCAGTCCCAGCGGTTGGTATACTTTTGTTTGCCATATGGGGTCTGGCCCCTGTTGTGCTAATAATCAGAAACTTGTTTCTACAAGTAAGTTAAATTTTTGATTCATGAGTATAATGGACTGCTTAATACAAGGTTGCTTTTGCAATACTACTATTTTCCAACGTCATTTCAAGCTGTATATGGTTTCAATTTTTTTTTTCTTCTTGTGTTGCTCCTGATAATTACTAATTCGTCCAAGGCTTTAACGTGCAGAGGAACAGCAGCAATTGGAAGAAAAGTACCGCATATTTTTTGTTAACTTCTTATCTTCAACCCATATTGCTCTGGACTGGGGTGACACTTATCTGTAGGTATTAAATGAATCATTCGTGGTTCCTGACATCCTGTATTCTGTATATTTTCATTGCTTTTGGAGCCAATCATCTTGATTTCACCAATCTGGTTGATTAATGATGATGGATAATAATTGCTTTTATGCAGAGCATTGGATCCCATGCTTATGCCTTCGGAAGCAGGCCAGCTTGTTAAGCAACGGCTTCTAACCTTTGTGAAATCTTTGGCAACTGTTTTGGCTATTGCGTATTGTCTATCAGGGTAAGTATGACTTCCTTTCCAATATCAAAGATTTTGTACTTGGGCCATTTATTTTCAGATGCCTTTGAGGATGACTATTTCAATTGGGGAATGTTGCCTGCTTGTTCTGCATCAATGATAATTTATCTATTAATCGTGCTTTGAATTTTATATGCTGTTATAATCAGCTGTCCTATTTATTATTCTCATAAACACTGTTTAAATTCAGGGCGATTCTACAGGCCCAGAAGTTCTTCATGGAGACTGACAATCTCACCGATGCAAGAAATGTATGTTGTAGGTTATAACCTTTAGAGATCAGCATTAGTACATGTGGCCATATCATATGTTGGTCATGTTGGTGTTTAGTCGTTAATATTTTTTTCTGAGGAAAAGTTTTTCCTGCGTTTCGACAGATGGGTTTCCAGTTTGCTGGTAAAGCAGTGTATACTGCAGTATGGGTAGCTGCTGCTGCATTATTCATGGAGTTATTGGGTTTCTCCACACAGAAGTGGCTAACTGCCGGTGGGCTTGGCACTGTGTTGCTTACACTTGCTGGTCGCGAGGTGCGTCATAGATACTCAACTCTTATGTTGAATCCTTCTCTTGAGTTTCTATCCAACTCTTATTTTTGCTTGCAGATATTCACAAATTTCCTCTCCAGTGCAATGATTCATGCAACTCGACCTTTTGTTGTCAATGAATGGATTCAAACCAAGATCGAAGGTTACGATGTGTCTGGTACAGTCGAGGTTTGTATCTGGCCTCACTTCTGAATATGGTTTGGTGAAGTCATTATTGGCACTTTTCCTATCTGTGCAGACATGTTTAGAAGCAGCAAAAAATTTAATCATGTAAGATCTTAATGTGTAGCATGTCGGATGGTGGTCACCAACAATTATCAGGGGTGAAGATCGTGAGGCGGTCCACATACCAAACCACAAGTTTACTGTAAATGTGGTCCGAAACCTTTCTCAAAAAAGTCACTGGCGTATCAAAACCCATCTTGCTATAAGCCATTTGGATGTGAATAAAATCAATGTAAGTATGCTTGGTTTGTTAATTACTCTCATTGTTATTGTCTTGGATCAATTGAGTCTCACCCTCAACTCCTTGCCCATTTGATCTTGCAGAACATTGTCGCTGACATGCGTAAAGTATTGTCAAAGAATCCTCAAGTTGAACAGCAGAGGCTTCACAGAAGAGTATTTTTAGAAAATATTAATCCAGAAAATCAGGCTCTGATGGTAAGATGTTTTGCAGCTAAGTTTGTCTTTCAAACATGACATAAGTTGGATATTAACCCTCAATCTAATCGTTCAAAGTACTGTCAGAACAGTTTCGGCTTTGTTGTGTATGGGTGAATATACCATTGAAGTTTGGCTGCTGACCGATTGCACTGTCGATGACTTGCAGATATTGATATCCTGTTTCGTCAAGACCTCGCACTTTGAGGAGTATCTCTGTGTTAAGGTTGGTGAACTCTTTTCTAGTGGTTAGTTAGCAGGGCGAGTATTGGATGAGGCATATAATCAAGCAGACATTTTCTTACAGCTGGATTTTTTTTCTTTTTTTCTTTATTTGTGGAAAATTGCAGGAAGCAATACTGTTGGATCTTCTCAGAGTCATCAAGCATCATGGGGCCCGACTCGCAACACCTATCCGCACCATTGAGAAAGCATACGTCAATGCTGACACAGAGAACGGATCATCTGGGTTCACTCGGGGTACCACATTCAACCGCCCATCTCTACTTCTTGAACCACCGCGCAAGATAAATGGAGAAGACAAGACTAAAGGCCAGAGTCGTTCTGCCCCCTCAAACACAGACCAAGATAAGCAGATGTCTGGGCAACCGATATCTGACAGCGAAGTTGAAGCTAAGATCAATGGAACACCGATGCCTGAGTTGGATCTCCAAGAGGTGTCAAAATTTGGTAGTAAGGCGGAGCCTAAGGCAGAGAAAACATTGGATTCCGTCCTGGATGGAAACAGCATCACTGCTACACCATCGGCATCCGATACTAAGCTATCAGAAAAAGGAACAACAGATATGTCTTCTTCGAGAACTCCTTTTGAGAAAGAACGGGATAATGCTGATTTATCAAGTTCTGATGCAAAAGTCTCAGGCGCAACTTCCAGTGTAAATCATAGTAGCAACGTCATTGCTGCTGCAACATCTGCATCCGACCCAAAGTTACCTGAAAAAGGAACGGCAAATATATCCTCGAGGCCTCCTCCCGAGAAAGAAAGGATAAAGGCTGATTTGTCTAGTTCTGATGCAAAAGTCTCAGCCACAGCTTCCAGTGAAAACCAGAAGTCGAAGTTAGAGAGTCCTCGGACCAGGAGTGAAATCGAGAATCCTGTTCTCTCTCAGAAGAAGGATGAGAAGTCAGATGCCTCTCCTCCATCAAAGCAGCCACCGGCTGCGCAACCTCCTAAACCACGACCTGCCTTGGAAGATAATATAGTTCTTGGTGTTGCTTTGGAGGGGTCAAAGAGAACTCTTCCCATTGAAGAAGAATCAGCTCCTACTCCAGCAGCAGCTCCATCTCCGGTTCCAGCATCAGTTCCAGCTGCAGTAACAGCTCCAGTTCCAACTCCTTCGCCAGCTTCATCTCCTGCAGAGGTGAAACAAGGATCTGGACGTCCTAATGCCGGCGTAACTCCTATGACTGAGAAGGACGTTAAGGGTGTTTGACGCGGATTAAAATGATTGATTGTTACAATGCTTTGCAAATCATTCAATACGAAGGTTCTGTATTGAAGATCAGACCGCCTCTGTGCTTTTGTGGTCTTCTTTTTCCTGCAAGAGCGGATCGTCAACTTTTTACAGAGCAGATATTGTTCTGTTTCTTCTACTCTATGGAATTACAGTTTGTACAGAACACATAATCTCAGATGAGTCCTGAGTTCGTCTTCCTCCTCGATTTGCGGTTGCGGCTATTTTTTAGCAAAATTGTGGCAATCTTTTGCCACAGTAACTAGATAGATCCCTGCAATGTTTTAGCTTGGGTTATCTACTACTCAAATAAGAGCAGGAATGTTCTCGAGGCTTATTGTCTTTTAATCTGAAAATTACATTAAAATCCCTAAAATGATTTTCAACTATATTTTACTTCTTAAATAATTTTATCATCCATTTTATTCTCGTATTTAAAAATATGTTATATTTTATTTCCAAAATGTGTTGAAAATATAATTTTGTCACTCACAATCTCATCACCATCAAGTTTTCTTTTGATTCTGTTGTCTATCACTTATTTCACCAATTTCTCCTATTTTCTTCATTCATTCTTTCCCTATGTTCTTTATCTATTCTTCCCTCATTTTACATAATTAGGTTCACCATTTTGTCAAAATCATGCCCAACAAAGTGAAATGCCGACCACAACTACGAGTAAGAATGGAACAGCTTGGAGCAAAAATCATCCGCCTTAGGAGCAATTATCAAAGTAATTATCAGATCCCTTTTTTGACATATACATCACAATGTTAAATGGAGTATCTCTTGAACCCGTAGATGTTGAGCTTGTTGCTCTTTGCATGTTCGAACGAGAGTGCCATGTCATCTCCCTCCGAAAATCAATGTCTCTCGTTGGCGTGTTTAAGAAATTAATGAATAAATACCCATAAATCAACCCGATGTTAGTGACCTTGAAATATCTTGCTCAATAAATGGGAAACCAAGTTCACGTGTCTCTCATCAACGATGTCGATGCAAATGATATGTGTCATATATACACATATGCGAACTTGGTGTTATTCAAATGGAGACATCAAAGAATACGAGTATAAGCAACAGTGCTCCAAGAATCTCCTTGACCGCCCAGGATGTAAGATATTGTAAAGAACATTTGGTGTATAATCTTAATACTTTGTAGTATAGTTTGTTATAAATGCTTGGTTCATCAGTTTGGCTTCAGTACAAAAATAAAGATATGTTGTAGTTAAAAATTATATCCTTGTTCAATATGACATTTCTGCAATAATATTAATTAGTTTAAATGCTTTTTTTTTTTGTACATTCCAGATGTAGGGAACGATGAAAGCCCCTGTGTAGGCGCCACTGAACACATTGAGAGTACTTCCATGGATAGTTGACATGCGTGAATCAAGGGTGTAGGTCAAGTCTTTGCTCACGCAGAGGAGTTTCGTAAAGCAATCAGAAATTATGCCATTGCCACGTTCCATGACTACCAGATCAAAAAAAACGACAGCGAAAAGATTATAGTCGAGTGCATGCACAAGGAATGCAAGTGGCATGTTTATGCGTCAAAATGCAAGCGTGATGGTGTCTTTACTATCAGGAAGTGTAATCTAGCACATATTTGCGATACAAGATTGGTAAGTAGAGGGCTCCCGAAAGCAAAATCAGTATGGGTGTCCAGTATGGGTGTCCAGTATTGTGAAGGACAAACTAAGAGACACACTAGCTTATAACCTGAAAGACATCGTCTCTGATTTTCAACGAACTATCAAATTCAATTGTCGTATCACCATGCTTAGCAAGACAAGGAAATGGCATTGGAGGAAATTCATGGGAAAGCTAGAGTTCGTATGATTAGTTGAGGTCATACTGCGCCAACTGAAAGAGCACAAACCCATGAAGTATAGCAAAGTACGTGATTGATTCAGGTACAAGACAATTTGTTAGAGTATTTATATGTTTTAAGGAATGTTTTCTTGGCTTCCACAAGGGATGCAAGCCTGTCGTTTTCTTGGATGACACTTTCATCAAACACCGATAACGTGGATGTTTATTATGTGCCACTGCAATGGATGCGGAGAATTGTATGTTTTCTCTTGCCTTTTCTATCGTGAGTGCGAAGAATAATGACAATTGGGAGTGGTTTGTTGGCAATTAATGAAAGCTCTAACGTCCTTGAATTGTGGCTCTTGGAATCGGTATATCTTTTTATCCAATCATCACAGTGGGCTTCTTCGAGTTGTGCCATTATAATTTCTTGACAGTAATCATTCATATTGCCTACGCCACTTATTCGACAACTTCAAGAAAAAGGTTATAGGACTAGAATTATTTCATGTTCTTTATCCATTGAGTAAGATTCGAGTTTCAACCTAAAGGGGGATGAATATGTTGTATCAAAAACTTATTCAAACTTTTTATGCGGAATCCTAAATCTTTGTAGATCACTGTTTTATGCAGACTATTTAGGTAGTCTGCAGATGACAGATGATAATATGCAACAGAGATTTATAACTCTTTGAGTTTATCTCTGTTTGGCTGTGAAGATTTGTTAGTAGCAATTCTAAATATCAATGCAGTAAAGACAATAAATAGACACAGTATGCATATTGATTCAGGCACTCGATATTAAATGATAATCGAGAGCTTAGTCTAGTCTTTTCTTGGTGACCAGTGTAGTCAAGCCAAGAGGTGAGTATCACTATCTTCTTGTTTAAGCTTACAAGAAACTTTATTTTACAAGTTGTCTAACTTGTACAAAAGATAAAGAACCTAAATGCTTTGGATAGATCCAAGCTCCGGACTCTAATGTAAGATTTGTTCTTCTACAGACTAGTGACACCCTCAACAGTATCTTCACAATTTAGCTTTCTTGAGGAATCTCTTAATATCTTGATTGCTTTACATTCTTTGCCTTTCAATCCTTATTCAACAGCACTACTTTAATAAGCCTCAACGGTTTCCTTTTAAAGGTTTAAGGAACGAACCTAAGTAGACAATACACTGTTCCTAGAATGACACTTTGCCACTAATGTCCCCCACCATCTCCTTCTTGATGCTGGCAGTCCACTATCTCCAGAATTTATGCCGTTGCTATTTTAACTCAAATCCTCGATTGACTTACTCCTGACCTTTGACCCAACCACCAGCAACCATCTTCTGCTAATTCAGTTTGCTGCAACCTTTAGTTCACACTCAATCTCTGTCGCAACCCTAGTTTACATCCCATATTGTAACCCTGGTCTGCACCCAGTCTCTGCTGCAACTCTGGTTTGCACCCAGTTCTGCTGCACTTTAATGCATTCTGTGTTGATCCTCGTTTGCAAGCTCGATCCTTAGATCATGTAGATTTTGATGTTCTTTTGTTGCTTATCAATACAATAGTTGTTCATCCAAAGTTCTCTATAATAGTCTGCATCTGGTGGCTTGCTTGATGCCCATACATCTGTAGCAGTCTGCTCACTAGCATCTAACCTAAACTGTAACTACCTATTTGATTTCTAGTCTAAACACACTAACTACATTATAACTAATAGATCTCAATTTTGTTACATCAATTTCTATACAAATTGAGGGATTGCACATTCCTATCACATTGTATATTTCATTACTGATTATGCTTTTGTTTCTCTAGGTCCTCTCAAAATATCCAATGTTGAACAATAAGCATTGAAGCACTATCTTAAAAGCAGTCGTATATGGCCTCACAATGGACGTATATCTTTCCAACACCAACCAAATCATGGTGACAATAGATCTTTTTCGAAGTTTTATGGTCGATTCTAATCCATCGTGCTGGGCTAATATATTTTTCCTGGGTTTCCGTTAAGAGATAATGACCAACAACCTACACAAAGAGGTTTAATAGTTGTATTAGAAATGCAAGGCACTTGTTCATCACTGTAATAGTCGATCAAATACACATTAAGATCATGGAGCTAATGTGCGAAAGGCGAGAAAAAGATTTGGAAAATTGTACTATGCTATGCAAGGGAGAGGAGAATATGAGGCAAGTCATGATGTAACACCGAGGCGTCCAAGTTTGACGAAGTTTGAGGTGGTCGATAAGGATGACAATCATTCCGTTGATCTAGAAGCCAAAACATGCCGCTGTCGAGATTGGCAAGTAAACTCCATACCTTGCAAGCATGCATGTGCCTGTATCGAATCGAAAGGAGATTCTTTGTATCAATATATTGATCATCACTTCACTGTTGACATGTAAAATCTTGCATACAAAGAAATGATCAATCCTATCTCTAATGTGTACTAACCTGATATTCCACCGCATCTGCGGATAAGGTCACCCGATGTTGCACCATAGCCGGGGCATAGGAGGACAAAAAGAATACCATTCCAAGTTGATTATCGTCCTATCAGATGTGGACGATACGAACATACCGGACATAATCAGAGAACATGTCAAAACGTCATCCGAGAAAATTGAGAATTGTTTGATTTTATGCTCGTTCACTGAATAAGTATGGTTGTTGTATATCTGAGACTTGTTTTCGAGACTTGTATGGTGATAGGTTGTTGAAGTGTTTGAGACTTATTTTCGGGACTTGTATGATTATGATTTGTTGTGTTATTTGACATGTTTGATATTTGTTACAGGACATGTTGACATGTAGATGGTTGTTGCTGATTTTCTGAGTTGACAAAAAGTAGCGTGTTGCAATACAACAGACATCATTTTGTTGCAAAAAATAATCATCCTATCGCTCCGAATTCTACCTAGACATCATGGGTGTTTGTGCTTCTCCCTGAGTTCAATCTTGCGATGCGTATTGAATCTAATCGAATCGAAGATGGAGATGAAAGAAGTCGACAACAAATCTACAAGGTGAATCAACGTTGCTATTGATTTTCATCGATTTCTCTTCGCTTTTCAATTAGGTTTCGTCTATTGTTTGATAGATGCGATGGAATAAACTACAATTTGAAGATTGTGATTTGAGATGAAGAGAAGAAACCTTGGATTACATCGTGAATCAAAAAATTTGGGTTTCTATCAGGATGATGAAACATAACGTACGAGAAAATTGAAACAGAGCAGCGCTTTGTTTTGAAACAAATACATAAAGAAATTGTAAGATTTGGAATTATTTTTTCACGTATATGATTTTACAATTTTTTTCAAGTTTTTGTAATTTTGGATAAATTCTTCATATATTTAATTTATATTTATAAATGAGAAGATATTTAATGTATATCCAACCAAACTTGATAACAAAAAAAATCAAATTTTAATAAAAATAAATAAATGTAGTTTTTTATATTTAAATAGATAAGCCAACAATGTGATGGACCTGATGGTTGTAAGAGAAATCAGCTTTTTTTTCTCCAAAATGATCAACAGGTTAAATGGTTCATCATTGGTCCCGTATTTTCTAAAATAGTGCACACCATTTCACATATCATATGTTTAAAAAATTTAGCCTAAAGATTATAAGAAAGCCTCAAAGTACAAGATGACAGCAAAAGGTATTGGCATAGTCTAGCGGGAGATTAATTGAGTAAACAAAACAGAAATATAAACACTTGTTTGAGAAACTTTGTAGTTGATTTTAAAAGGAAGTATCAGGAGCATCGTGAGAGTATACATCTCATTACTCCTGTGATGTTTTGATTGGTTGAAAAAAACTAAACACAATTAAAATGTGTGATAAATTTATCTCGTCAATCAAAACATCGTTTTTAAGTTGGGACACGTCAAACGGCAATCCTGAAATGATAATTAATAATAAAGTTTTATGAATTGAAAAATGAAAAGAAGATTAGAGGTGTTTTTTTTATATTATTAAAAATTCTCATTCTCATGACTCTTTCTTTGTAATCAATGTTGGATCTTGTATGAATTGCTTATGCAACTCTAAATCCTTCAAAGACACGGAGAGTCTCAAGGGGATATTGATCAACACATCTCTTCACAACGATTGCAAAAGAAGTGTTTATAGAGCTTTAGGTATTATCATCACCCTAGTTCAAATATTCAAAGCAACCAAAACTTCACCCTAGTTCAAATATTCAAAGCAACCAAAACTACCCATACAACATGACCAAGAGTCAAGACATTGAAGTGCAGTGTAACTAACTGCATTCTCTCTCAAATCACTGGGCAGTTCAACCTCTCAACTACTTGCATTTAACACTCGACTCCCCCCTACTTGCAGTTCAACCTCCCATTTTCCACTATTTTCAACTCAGTACACAAACAAGTCCCATTTCTGATCCAAAGGCTCCATCAATGGCGAACCCTTTATCGACCCTTAAGCGCATATACTTCTCAGTCTACAATTGGGCTCTTGTCTATGGCTGGTAGGCCTTTTAATCCTTGCCCATATCATCAAAATCGAATCTTTTTGTCTGATTTTTGTGAATTTGATGAGTTGTGTGTTTTAGGTTTGTTGTGTTATTTGAGTGATTTGTGTTGATTTGGGGTTTTTTTTTTCAGGGCACAAGTGCTTTATCTTGCTGTGAAGACGATCAAGGAGTCGGGGATTGAACATGTTTATGATGCTGTTGAGAAACCCCTTTTTCTTTCTCAAACTGCAGCGATTTTGGAGGTTTATCGATTTCATTCGATCGCCTTTCGGGTTTTAATTTGATGTATTTTTTGTGGTTTTGAGTTGAATTTTGATGTGGGTTTTTGGTTGTGCTTGTGGGTTTTTGGTGGAGCAGATTGCTCATTCATTGACTGGTGAGTACGATTCTGATTCTGCTATGATTTTGAGATGAATTGGTTTAGTTGAAACCGGAAAGGTCGAACGCTGAGAGCTTTTTCCTTGTATGCGGGTGAATATGGCGTGAAAACTTGAAGGTTTGGTGAGGTCTCCAGTATCAGCAACATTGCCACAGATTGCTTCAAGGTTGTTTCTGGTTTGGGGAATTCTCTACAATATCCCTGAGGTGTGATTTTTCGTGGTGGTTTATCGTTTTGTTATATGTTTGGTATGTTATATGGGTGATGTTTGATGGGAGGATTTGATTTTCAGGTTAGAACCAGTGTGATAGTGTGCTCGTTAGTGATCAGTTGGTCGATCACTGAGGTGGGTTTCTCGTATCCAAGCATGAGGTTGCTGAAAACTTATCTTATTTGTTGACTGTGGAGTATCTACAAGTATGCTCATAGCTAATCAGTAGTAACGCTAGGTTTTCAACGTGGACAACTGTTCATTGCTTGAGTGAAATGACGAGCAAACAAGGATGTTAGTTAGGATTTCCCCATCACAAGTTTGGCGTTGAGTATTGTCGCTATGATTCCTGCCTGGCAAGGGATCTCATGAAAAATTTTGTAGCACGGGATAGAGTTATGGTTAAGTATACCATTACCTATGAACTCCATCTCTTGGAGATTAAGCTTTTGGACAATGGGATAAATTTAATATTCATAATTTCAGGTTATTCGTTACTCTTTCTTTGGCATGAAGGAGTTGCTTGGGATTACTCCTTCGTTCCTCACATGGCTAAGGTACGAAGCTCATAATTTGTTTCCTTCAAACTAGAATGTTCCATTTGAGTTACAAATGTTACCACATTGCAACACAGGTACAGCTCCTTTCTAGTGTTGTATCCTTCCGGCATTTCGAGTGAAGTTGGCCTGATTTATCTTGCCTTGCCTTACATTAAGGTCAGAATATAATTCAAATTATCTGATTTCCACAAACATAGCGAGTCACTGACTTCTTTCTTATCATCTTAGCCCCACCAATCTCATGAATATACATGCATCCCTCCATGCATGTAGCTTGTTGATACTTCATGTACTTTTTGCATGACAAACCGTATTCTTGTGCTCGTGTTGTGGACAATGTATCAATGCTACAATATATAAGGGTACCATAGCAAGTTAGCAACGAACAAGAAGATGTCTAATGTAGCACTTAATTCGCGACATTTATGAAATACTAACAAATATGCTCTATCATTACATGGTTAATCTGATGCTGGTCATGTTGGCTTGCTGCAGAGTTCTGAGTTATTCTGTGTGAGGATGCCTAACAAATGGAACTTCACTTTCGATTCCTTCTATTTTTCTCTTCTTGCATTGGCAGCCTATGTACCAGGTTAGTGATTTTCCAGACACCATTTTGTTGATTTGCTTGGTATTTGCTGCTATTTGTTACTGATCTGGCTGCTATGGTATGAGTGCAGGTAGTCCTCACATGTATACGTATATGCTTGGTCAGAGGAAGAAAGTGCTTTCCAAATCCAAACGAGAATAAGTTCTCCATGTACCCTTTCACCCGATGCACTGGCGAGATCATTAACATGAATAATCCAAAGGAGAATATCTCATTGTAGAAATTTAGTATTATTGAAACTTCTTTGTGTTAAACCCAGTAGTGTTGCTGATATGATTGCCCCGTCTATTTGAGTTCCTTGTTATAGCATGAATAATCTTGAAATCATTGTGACTGGATCTTGCATCTATCGGGTTCCATTTTATGGCACTGGAATGAAACCGCAAACATAGCACCTTAACGAGGAATGAGAGGGTCCCAACATGTTTTGCCTTGCTGAATATATTCCTGTAAGTTTGCTTTGCTGAACTTGAAGATCGTGAACATATTATGAGCGATATGTTCAGGAGTGCAGGGGCACTAATATTCTTGAAAGTTTACCAATCTGATTGTCCGAGAGTATTGGGCACAGATTTTCCTAGCTGGAGTTTTTGCACAGACGACGTATGTCCACACTGTCGTCTCATCGACCTCGACGACCTGAATATAAAAACCTGTAAGTACAAGTTGGATCGAAGTTGCAAGTCATCCGCTTGTACCACCAGAACACTGATTATTATGATCAAGCTTTGAATACCATACAAGAACCATGCTAGAAAAAAGAAGGAAAAAAAATGCAAAATAACACGCAAAAGGATCAAGAACCCAAGAGAACGATAAGTTCATCGAAAGCATCTTATGCCATGTTTCATCATATTATATTTTTCATGATCATTTTTTCTGTCTTCATCCACACAATTTTTTTCTCCACACTCATAAGGGTTCTCCATCATTATTTTTTTTTATTTTTATTCACTCATAATTTTTTTTTCTATACTTATGAATAAAAATCGTTAAAATATAAAATTCAATATATACATTAATAATCGTGTAAAGTTAAAATTTAATAATTTATTTTGAACGAAGAAATACTTGCCATCCTAGATGAACAATAAGTAATCAGTCTCATATAAATTATGACACATTATTAAAAATAGATATCTCGTACTTAAATAAATATTATTAATAAAAAATATAAATATCTTTATTTTATATCAAATTATCTTTTCTTTCATCATTGTTTCTTTTTTCATCTGCTCACCATCTTTATCCAATTCATTCACAAAAATATTAAAATAAAACACATCAAATAAATAATTTTCTAAATAATCATATCAAATTAATAAATTATAATTTATATGAGAAAAAATAATAATTTTAAACCACTCAAATAATCTTGTTGTGAACCTGACCAAATATTATAATAGAAGAATATGTTTTCGTTGAACTGGTTGAAAAACGAAAGAACACTCGATTCGATCGAAGAACCCTGGACAAATCGGGATCCTCCGCACCAATGCCGTCGCCGTCATCGCCGGCGATGCCGTGCCGCCGCCTGACCCTCCCAGCCGTCCTCGCCGTGGCGCTTCAGATCACCGGACTGAGTCTCTTCGTTCTCGGTTTCTTCCCCGTCAAGCCAACCCTCACCGGCTTCAAGTGGGTCCCATTTCTCCCCCTCTTCTCCCCTAATTGCATCTATCTCTCATTCTTCGTTGTTCTGATCTCGATTCGGTGCCGTGATCCTCGCAGTGGTGTGGAGAGTTACGTGTCGCCGGAGTCCGAAGAGAGATTGGATGTGGGGGAGTTGGAGGGTGAGGAGATTCGGGGTTTGTATCGGGAGTTGTCTCGGCTTCCGGCTTCGTATGATCGACTTATATTCATGGTAGGGTTTGAGATTCTTGTTGTTCCCTTGCATAGAACCCCTGAAAAGTATCTAATCGTAATCGAATTTCACTAAGATAGAATACTCTCAAGTGAAGTAGCAAGAATGAGAAGAACATTATCGATTTGGTTCGTAAGGACACGTGTAACTTCACTCTGGATTATTGAGGGATTAATTATTGTTCGGAATGTACGGACAATAGTATAGAATTGCACGTATATGCATTAGGTTTGTAGTATGGACCAAGCGTAACTTTAGTACACGGGAAAGTAAAGATGCATATGAAAGTTGAAATGAGGAGGGAAAAAACAGCTGCCCATTGCAATTCCAACTGCGTTTTAGGCGTATGTTTTAGAAAGTTAATTAATGTGATATTCAAAAGATCACTAAATAATGGAATAATGATCACCCTGATATATGGCATTTAGGCTAGTGTTTTGATGGGAAGAGAGTTCGATTCCCCTTAAGCAAGGTCTCATTGTTTTGTCTTATGGATAAAAGTAGTCTGATCAGAGATCTATAGCTTGAATTTGGATTCAACTTGGTGGTTTAACCAGAAAATATGAGAGGTTATCGACCTTCTTTTGGGAAAGAGGGACCTTATGACAGAAATCAAAAATTTGAAGGTTTTGTTCTATTAAATTCTTGTTGTCCTGCTGCGTTTAACTGTAAGTATTATGTTTGATTACATGGTTAGTCTATTCTGTGAGATTTAAGGATAGAATATATTACGTTTATAGGTTATTGATGGTCTTCCAGCTGAATTTGTGCTTGGGAAAGATGGACAGCTTCCACCTGCTGAATTGAAGGATGCTATGCCTTACACCCAGTCGTTGTTGGAAAATGGAGTGGCGATTGGGTATCATGCAAAGGCTGCACCTCCTACGGTTACAATGCCACGGTTGAAGGTTGCTACTTGTTAGAGTTTGTGTCTTGGTTGAGCTTGTTGAATTCCATATCAGTGGATTGTTTTATGCTCAAGATATGCTTTTGTTTGGAAGGCCCTGATGTCAGGGGCTGTAGGTGGATTCTTGGATGTGGCGTTTAACTTCAATACTCAAGCTCTTTTGGAGGATAATCTTCTTGGTGGGTTTTCATTCTCGTTCGATATTTTATTAATAATGGAAACATTCATCAACATGTTTTCCTTCCACGTTTTTAAGTATTGAATTTCTTTTGCAGCGCAGTTTGCCAGAATTGGCTGGAAGATGGTGATGCTTGGTGATGATACTTGGCTAAAGTTGTTTCCAGAATTATTTGCGAGGCATGATGGAGTTAGTAGCTTTTTTGTAAGTTATTCCTCCAGTGATTTACAAATATGACTATCAGCGAATAAAGTTGCAGAAAACGAACAGAGAACTCTGATTACTGCTTGAGGTCATACTCGGCAGTCTGAGATTTCCGTGATGTTAACCATGAGGTTTGCATATTCACGTATATATTGCATTCTCCCTGAAGAGGCTATTTGTGTTCATTTCCTTGTCCAGGTGAAGGATACTGTCTTTGTAGACCGAAATGTTTCTCGACATTTATCCACTGAACTTGATAAAGATGATTGGCAACTTTTGGTAATTCAAGGGTTCTTCTTCTAGATATTTTGTAGTGTTAGTTGCTGTTTTCCGTAGTCTGTGCCCTCACTATTTTAGTTTGGATTTAGTTCCATTTTGTTTTTCCTTTGGTGTTGCAACCTTTTCTCTGCAGTCTTTACATGGAATCCTTTTATGTCCATGCTAGGAAAAAACATTTCTTCTATTCAAGAGAAGTTAAAAAAGGGGGTCATACACCATTTCTTCTTGTCAAGCACTGTTGTCAAATATGGAGTTATTGGCTTCCACTTTCTAATATCCCATTTCTTTTAATCACTGAATATGACTTATGATTGAACTTACTGCATCAGATCCTTCATTATCTTGGCCTGGATCATATTGGACATATTGGTGGACGTAAAAGGTGGCCATCTTTCTTTTTTCTTTCCTCTTAATTTTTTTCTTTTTTTATTTATATATATTTAAAAAAATCGATATGCCCTTGTACTCTGATACTTTACTTATTTAATGTTTGTCCTTCTTGTCATCATAAACTTCAGCGTCTTAATGATCCATAAACTGGGAGAAATGGATGAAGTAATTAGGATGATTCATCTGAACAACATTGCAAATCATGATGATCACCGAGGACAGACACTGCTGGTGAGTGGCTTTCCCTTATTGTAGACATTCTAGAATACCTATAAGGAAATAAGACTCACCTTGTTATTCTCAATTGATTGGTTAAAAACATTCAACGATAATGTATTTTTTTATTATTTTTTGTAGTATTATCTCTGTTTGGTCATCTGCTTTGAAGGATTATTTGATTGAAAGGTATCAGTATTCTGATTGATGGGAAATCTTGGTGATGGTGTCTTTTGAATATCAGGTTGTAGTGAGTGATCACGGAATGACTGCTGATGGTAACCATGGGGGCTCTTCACATGAAGAAACTGATTCTTTGGCTCTTTTCATTGGCTCAAGTCTTGAAGCCCCTGGTTATGCATCAGCTACTCACAATTTTGCGAATCAGGTACCGCACGCTACCATCAATTAGTAAATATGCCAAATAGGTATATTACTGCTAGAGTCTGCATACTTTCTTTAAATATTTGAAACCGCTAGTTTCATCCTTATTCCTACTACTATCAATTGATTAATCATTTGCATACTATGGCTCCTAATTGTGGAGTGATTTTGTTACATAAGCCAATAAGCCATTGACAATATCTTTCGAAAATCGGACGTAAAATGCAATCTGTATGGCTAGTTTTGACGCGGCAAAAAGTCGACTCTGGCAATTCTATTGTTAATATTCTAATCTTTTCTGGGGAACTCATTTTTTCACTACATAATCTAAATTTATATGATTTATCGGTTCTCAACATCTTAGTTCGTTAAACATAGGTTGATATCACGCCTACATTGGCTCTTCTTTTTGGTGTTCCAATTCCCATCAACAATATTGGGGTTGTTATTGAAGAAAGTTTGGACCAGTTTACAGGTGAAATTTTCTATATAGTTCCTGTTTTTTTTTTCCCTTTTCATTTCTGATACCATCAGCGGAAAGCATAGCTCTATTTTGTTATCAGCCTAGATAGTCGCTGCTTAGTGTTCAAGGGTAACTTGTCGATACTTGATTTGCTGATAGTTGAATATTTGCCTGAGGAAGGCTACCTCTTTTCATCTGTTTATTTCTATTCTGAAAAAGCTCCTTCGTTTCATTTCTTAATGAGCAGATGATCAAAAGTTGAGAGCTTTGGAGCTTAATTCCTGGCAGCTACTTAGGTTACTGCAAGCGCAATTGTCTGGCTTACCATGTTTGAGTTTGCCTTCTGATTGCTGTGATGATCACCAAAAGAGTGATGCTTGCAATGGCATGGTGAAAGAGAAGTTTTGTTGCCTGTATTCTAAGGCTACTGCTTCTCACAGGGCTTGGAGGTCTCAGAATATGTCAAGGTGGTTTAACCAATGGCAAGAAGTGCTCATCTTTTTGCAATACTCATTAGAATTCTGAATATTTATTCCTGTTCTAACTTTGTTGTGTTTGTTCAAACAGGTCCGCTGACAGAGATCAATACAACCTCACAATATCTGCATGTTATGGTTTTCTAACCTCTGCAAGTGAGTGGTTATCTCACCGTGTCACTGATGTATGTTCTACTGGATTTTACAGCCTGCAATATCTTTTGACTTCATAAATTGTAATATACTGTTGCTAGAAATACGCAAATGAGCTTCAACTGATTCTGTGTATTCTAATAGGCGATCTTGCTTCAGCAACTTGGAAGTCGGAATATCACATTATTTGCCTTTGAACCACTCATGAACTATTTACTTGTATGCAGAAACCTGTTGGCCAACTTGCTCTTGGTATCTTGGCGATGCTCCTATCATGTCTCATGTTTTTGAGTCTCCTATATCAGTTGTGCTTTCATTGGCTTCTAGAAAGACAACGTGATTCAGGCATGCGAGATACTATACTGTGCAGTACGGAGGAGGTGTTTGCAGTCATTGCTGTCCTCATCCTTGCCCTAAGCATGGGATCTAGTTCTATGGTAGAAGAAGAACAGTATATCTGGCATTTTATCACATCAACTTTCTCTATTCTTCTGCTCCGGAGAGCAGTAAAGTGCATTCCTACTGGTCGGGAAAAATCTCTTGGCAAAGTTGAGAATGGAAGAAGCAGTACCCAAATATTTTGCATCTTTGTACTACTGATTGTTGCAAGGATTATTAGAGGGTGGCATCAAGGTGGTGTTAATTGGACGTATCTTCCTGATATCTCGAAATGGCTTGAAAAGGCTGGCAGCAGTTATTTAAAATCAATTCAGCTATTCTCACTGATACTGCTCATCGGCTGGAACTTGCTTGCATTTTCTAGTTCGACATCAAGGAGAAGTTTTACTGTGCTGGTGAAGTTATCCTTTTTCTGCTCTGGGTTATTGGTATTGCAACATCTCTTGAAATACCAGGATGATGCACTTGCGGCATCTAGTTATGGTGCTACATTGGTGACTCAAATAATTTACACTGTTCTGGCAATTTCCACCTTTATTACAGTTCTAGCCTCACCTTGGCTTGCATCTGTCTCAATTTTGGCCAAAGGGTCCACTTGTTATACAAATCGAGCTGCATCTCTTCCTTTTGAGGTTAAAACAAGCTCTATTTCTGCTTTCATAAGGGGCAACTCTTATATAAGTGGATGGACATACATTTTTTCTTGGTCTCTTCTGCAGCTCTTGCTACAAAAGCCGACAAATTCGGCACCCATCTTGTCACTGCTTCTGCAGATTCAGGTTATTGTCATTTACTTCAAAAATGATGGACTGAACCGCAAGCCGTGGGTTGAGGTGAGTTGGCTTCTACTGATGATGAAAATGGAGATCTTTTTGAACTAGATGTGTTTAGCCTCGAATTATGTTGTCTGATATGCAGCATTCGAGTAAGTAGAAGTTGCAGCCATACTAATTATGCTAAAATTCTTAATCTAAGTGACGCTCTTGTTGTCTCAGGTCTTTGCCGTATACTTGCTGGGGATGAATGGCCATTTTGGTCTTGGAAATACCAACACATTGGCTACTATTGATGTTGCTGCCGCTTTCATTGTATGTTCTGCACTAAACAGTTGCATAGCCTTGTTGCCTCATTTTCCTTTGCGCCCCCTTTTACCATCAGCATTAACTGTTGTTTTCACTCTTATACCCATTGTTAGGGCATCTCAAGTTACTCAACGGTTCTCTCGGGTATTCTTATGTTCAGTATCACCTACGCATCTCCAATGCTGGTTCTCATTAGTTTGGTGATGTACGTTTCTGTGGAGGACGATGGTTCTCCTCAGATGCTCCCCGATGCTGGCTCTGGCCATATCCTCCAGAAGATGATTGGCATCCCCTGCCTTGTTCCGCTGTGTATTAATTCAATTCTATTGACCGCCTACACCATCGTGTTGCTTCAGATGAGGAATCATCTATTCATCTGGAGTGTGTTCTCTCCCAAGTATGTTCTGTTCGACCTGGCCTTGGAATTGATTTGTTGATTCTGCCCAAGATGAAATTTGATTGGAGCCATTATCTATATACGCTCTTTTAAAATGATTTACATCAAAGAAGTGACATTTTCTTAAATACAGTAGTTTTGGGAATTTTCTTGTGTGATTTGATCACTTATGCATGAACCTCACTGATTACAAGGGATCAACGCACTTGTTTGAGAATTCATTATGGGAAGTGACCTGATTTTGTATATATTGAAGTCTTATTTTCGGATCATCACTGATACTGTTCTTGCTATCACCAGGTATCTATATGTTTGTGCAACAACAGCATGCATCTATGTTGGAATAACCATTCTGGTTGTAACCGAGGTCTACATTTGCATCGTATATTCCCTACGGAGAATGGCGCGAACCTTGAAACAAGATGTGAAGAAAATTTTATCGGAGCAGTAGAAACCGAACTTGTACATGTCTGACGGGAGCATATGTTCGTGGTAACCTTTTGACCGCATGGTCGCACTTGACCTGTCAAGGGAGCTCCACTCCTCTTTCACATTGTTTCTAACTTCGCTCTCAGAATGTATTAGTTCATGGTGCTGATAACTTGTACATCGATAGAATTTTTTTTACTTACGACTGTGCTTCATTCAGCAACTCTTAATCCGGCTGCAGTAGCATCATCAGGGTATTCACTCTCTTTTTCGAGTTCTTAGGTGCGGTATTCACTGGGTACCTCAGTCATGATACATTGTGCTGGGGTATTGTTAAATATGGAGGAGTAGGCTGACGGTGGGACGAGAAGAAGCTACGATGGTACTGTTGGTGAATGAGTCGTGCCCGAGGAAGAAAGTTGTCGGAATGCCGGTGGCAGATGTTTTGATGGGCATGCATTGATGAAAACTACGTGAGATTTTGTTCTGATGTCATGTAACTTCTTTGTTTACTACTGACTTATCATAACTCCAGGTAGATTAAGGATAGTAAATCAAAAAGGATGACCGACTTCCATCATGAATGTCAACTTAACCGGGAAGTTCAACCCGACTGTAGTTCACGTATTAGATCATTCACATCAGAGTCTTTATCTTAAACTTTATTTCACTTTTGGTTATACATTATATTATATTATTGTTTGTTTCAAAAAAATACAACATATGTTTTGAGATTTTTTATTTTTTTTTGTTCTTAATAATGTGAGAAAATTAGTTTTTTCGGCACAATGATAGAGCTCATAAGTTAATCTATGATTATTGTTTCATGATAGTTTTGTTAATAATAATGTTTAACTGTCTTAGGAAGGTTTCGAAATGCTTGTATATTAATTTATAAAAACACAATATATAACAGTGATACCAAGTATTCCCTTCGTCTCTACATATATATGTAATATTTTTCATATTGGATTATCCCAAATTATTTATATTCTTTCAAATTTTAGCAAACATTTAATACTCCCTTCGTTCCATAAATTATTACAATAAATTCATCGGATACGTGTGTCGATATAAAGTTTGGCACACGAACAATGACAATCAAATTTAATTTTTTGTAAATTTATCTTAAAATATTAATAATTGTGTAAATTATATACTTCAACCAAATACATGTTGCGGAACGATCAGACGTGATTTAATATGAAAACGAACTTATATTCATGCATATAAAATAATACAAAACACATATATGTTGTAAGAATTATCGAACGAAACGCATAAAAAAATCAAATCAATCATATTCTGTTATAATGTACCCAAATATTTTCTTTCATAGTTCCTACAATAAAACTTCACTATCATTATAAAAATAGTTGTTCTTCATCAATTCCCATAAAAACTCAGCACGCACATAAAATTTCGATCAAAGTCAAATGATTGCAACTAAATTGAGACAAAGGGAGTAATATTTATTATACTTCGTCTGTTCCAAAAGAATTATAACACTTTCGATATTATGATGTCTCAAATAAATTACAATCTTATCATATTTGAGAACTTTTTTTCTACTCTCTCCGTCCCACAAAAAATGTAATCTTGTGATGAACATGTGTCGATGTAAAGCTTGACACGCATGTAATGATGATCAAACGTAGTTTTTTATAAAGTTGTCATGAAACATTAATGGTTGTGTAACTTATGTATTTCAACCTAATACATGTTGCGGGCGATCAGACGTGATGTGATATGAAAACGAGACTTGTATTCATGCGAATAGAATAATACAAAATACGTATGTGTTACATTCTCTATGACATGGAGGGAGTACAAAAATACCAAAATATCTCTAATTTTTACTTTATTAAACATCAATTCATCCCAACATTTGTTCTTCTTCTTTTTTATCACTCGTACAAGTGAAAAGGCAAAATGATTTTTACAAAAAAAATCAATACATAAATTTATCGTATCAAATCAACCGGTTTTAATTCTATTAGGATGGAGGTAGCATCATTATATTCCCTCCGTCCCAAATTCTTACAACACGTACTATTTTGAGTCATCTTATAACACTTGTTTTATTTTCTTATTTGAAAATAATTTTATACTCGTGTGTATGCAAAGTTTGATACGCATGCAACGACGATCAAACATATGTTTTTGTAAATTTATCGTGAATCATCATTTGTGTAACTTACGTATTTCAACCTAATATGTGTTGCGGGATGACCAGACATGATTTGATATGAAAACGAGATTTATATTCATTCATACCAAATAGTATAAAATACGAATTTGTGTTAACCTTTTTGGGACGGAGGTAGTATTACAATAACCATAATATCCTATTACACCACACTACGTTTTCTCTCATTTCCTTTCATATTTTCACGTCAAACCCACCGCCATCTTAAAAAAACACAATATAGTAATTAAATATATCAAATTCAACATACACATAAAAAATCAATCCGATCAAATCATTGTAAAATATATGGGACGGAGGAAGCATCTATCTCACAGTACATTTTTTTATAGTTCATGCATTTCATCAGATTTTTTAAAATGACACTACTTAATACGGACAATGTTTGATCGTCGGAGAACCACTGTCAAATTATAAAAATACTACATAACTAATAAATTTTTGTAAAACGATGTTTAATCCTCATGTCATTTCTCTCAAAGTTTGGCTTGACAATACTTCCTCCGTCCCATAAAAATTATAATATTTTTTATTTGAAGATTATTTTTCAAAAATATCAAAATATCCATACTTTTTACTCCTTTCCGTCCCAAATTAAAAATTATATAACAATTGACTCGATACGAGATTTTATGTGAGTGTTTAATTTGTGTGGATTTGATGAAAAAAGAGTATTATTAGTGGTAATGGAGTTTAGTATAACAATTGAGAGATAAGTTAGTGGAGTATAGTGTAACAATTTGAATTTTTAATATTAAAAGTTTCTAAAACAAAAAAGTTGCATTTATTTTAGGATAGTCCAAAAAATTAAATATTATATTTATTATAAGATAGAAAAAATATTTTATATCATATCAAAACAATCATCTTCCAACCTCCTAATCTCTGATTGGGATTCTCGGTTCTTCAACAATCAATTACATGAGATCCCAATTATTGAATTTTTAATCCAATTATTTTAATTAATTTGATGATTTTGCAGTTTTTTTTATTTTTGTTTATGGATATAATTTTTTATGTGATTATATTTATTAAGTTTTTTAATTTCATTTTTAAAAAATTGATATTTCATAAATAAAATATTTTTTAATAATAAAAAAAACTGATGCAAACTTGGCTGTTGGTTTCAAACAGCGAAGGACCCAGGTCCCCCGATCTCACACGCCACCGACCACACAACACAAAATCCCATCACTTCTCCACCCTCGCCCGCCGCATGCACCCACCTCCTCCGCCGCCGCCGCCGGCGGCCGCCTCTTTCTCGGAAGCCCAACTCCTCCACCTAGCCGAAACCCATCTCCGTCTAGGCAACTTCGCTCTCACCCGCACCCACCTCCTCTCCATCCAATCCCCCCACGCCACTCGTCTCCTAACCCTCGCCGACATCCTCCTCGCCGACTCGCACTACTCGCTCCTCCGCCTCGACCTCTTCTGCTCCGATAACAAACTCATCCTCTCCCACTTCAAACACCTCCTCCTAATTCTACGCGGACTCAGGGACGGTCACTTAGGCCAGTGGGCCCAGGAGACTATAGGGCGGGTTTGGAAGGCCTGGGAGATTTTGGGGAACACGGACAGGAAGTCCCGGTATGATCAGCAGCTGCGAGAGAAGTTAGCGGGGGAAGGTGAGGGTGGGGGAAATTTGGATGACGTTGGAAATCATGGAAAAGGGGAGTCCTTTTGGACGTATTGCCCGTATTGTTGGTGGTTGTATGAGTACGAGGGTGTGTTTGAGGGGTGTTGTTTGAGGTGTCAGAATGGGTTGTGTAGGAGAACCTTTCATGCTGTTAGTGTTAGGGTTCCAAAGGTATTGGAACATGAGGAGAAGGGGAAGAATGGTTCATATCAGTGTTATGGGTACTTTCCGATGGGGGATTTGAGGGCGGAGAGCGGTGGGTTTGGTTCGTGGTGTCCGGTGGTGGGAATGACGAGTGTGAAGAGGAATGACGGGGGTGATGGTGTTGCGCGGGGTTTGAGTGGGAGTGATGTGATGGGAATGCCCGAGAATGGTGGGGGAATGAGGGAGAAGAATGATCATGATGGTGAGGGAACGAGGGAGACGAGTAATTGCGAGGATGGTAGGAAAATGAGGAAGACGGATGATGGTGTGAGAATGTGGGAAAGGAATGATGGTGAAGATGATGGACAAATGAGGGGCAGGAATGAGGAGGAGGAGGATGTTTTGGTGTGTGGTTTAGGGAGAAGTGTGACGCCGGAGACTAGGGTTAGGAAGAAATCAGTCGCGAGGAATACGAAGAAGATGATGGGAAGAGGGGAGAGGGTTTAAGGTCAACGTGGATGCTTCTACTAGTGTCAAGGCAAAGGGGAAGGAGGCTGTTGTGGATGTGGAGGAAGAGGTTGGTTATGAGGCCACGGGAAAAGGGAGTGTTAGTGGGGATGGGTTTGATGACGATCTGGATTTATTTCTTTGAGCAGGATGGGGAGCTTTTCGTTGGGGTGCAGTCTGATGATCTGTTTTGATGGTGGAGAACGGATGCTTTCTCTTTTCAGGTGTCCCCCCCC
>LIEC01000683.1:0-72326 GCA_001925005.1 Drosera capensis | reverse complement strand
ATTATGCCCACAAGCAACATATACTTACTCCCCTTGGTTACATTCACAGCCTCAAACACTAGAACAACCAATCGCCCAAACTATCGTGAAATCCCCAAAACATTTCTTCCCTCAATTAAAAACCTAACCTAATACTCAACAATCTCAACTCGAAACAACAAACAAAGAAACAGCATTATGAGAAAAAACATCAATCAGCTACAAATTGATTCCCTTCGCCTCTTCCCTTACATCAACTCAACAAGCCGCCCCTTCAAAACCCCAATCACAATCCTAAATCTAACCCTAATCAATCAACACTACTACAACTCCACAAACCACCAATTGATCTCAATGCAACCATTTCAGCCCTAACAAAAATCACAACAACAAAAACACAGCAATCAAAGGAAACACCAAAGAGATCAGCGATCGATCAAACGACGATAACAAAATCTTCGATCATCGACGAAGATGAAGCGAAGTTTACCTTTAATCGATTATCAGGAGAGGAAATCGGCGAAGATTCGGATCGCCGATTAGGGTTTCTGATCTCCAAGGGGGAATTTTGGCGATTAGATTTGAAATTGAGGTTTATTTATACGAATAGGAAGAATAGATAAGTGGGGACGGTTATTTATAGTTGGTAGTTTCCGAATTACAACAATAATTTATCAAAAAAATATATAAATTAGAAGAAATACTATAAAAAGAAAAAAAGAAAAAAAGAACCTTTTAAAGACCAGATAAATACATACAACAACAAAATGAACACTGTATTAAAAAAAGAACACACTTAATTTTTTTTAATAATAATATACATTAATGAAATCATAATATTCTTCATGGAATTTTTTATTGTACGGAATGCAATATTTATTGAGTTATAAGATTTTTAAGAAATCCAATGGTAAAAAAATTAAGATTTTTATTTTATTTTATCCGTATACCTTGAATTATCGACCGTTAACTTATTTTTGGCTCATGTGCGACTAAACACAATCCAAAATGTCCATAGCAACAAGTATTCTCAGCGTCTCGCTTTGTACTACTCTCTCTGAACCAAATTACATATAAAGATCCGACAATACTATTCCATGGTTTTACAATAGAAAACAACTGCTTTAGGTCCAAACTTTTCTGGTATAGTCTTGGAAAAAATTATTCATTGTGTATCACTTTTCTGTCAATAGCATGCATTCATCATTCATAAACTGAAAAACACTATTAACAGTAACATTTTGTTAAACGACTAATCGACGCTACGTAAAAGTTTTGAATGTAAATAGTAATTGACCTGTTTTGGCTTGGACATAGAAGGTTCCACAATTACCTCATTAGTTTTTTCATCCCAATCTGTGTTCATTGTTACATTACATCAATGATTAATTCACACTTCTACTACTTGAATTAATGTATCCAATTCTATAGAACTAAATTCATGCACAGTATGGAGTCATCAATGCATGAATCTATAAAGACTAATAATTAAATTATTTCACTTAAACTCCGACGGCTCTGTTGACAAAATGCATGTATGCGTATTCACTACGTCGTGTATATATAAGATCGGGTTTTCTAAGGTTCTAATGCATCATATCGAATATACATAGAAGATCAGAAAACATAATCCACCAATTGATCAATGGCTATCAACAAATTCAACGTCGCTGTTCTGCTCATCCTTTCTCTCGTTGTCTTCGCTCACTCTTCAAGTATGTATGAAAATCCTCTTTCTTTTAGTCTCTAATCAATAAGGTCCGATGCGACTGTAACTTAGATTGGCCAATGGCTCATATCCCCATTCTATTCTTCAGTATGTATATTCTCAAGGCAGAGTCATCTGTAGTGTCTTTTGGTGCAGGGATGACGATCATGGACCAAAGCAGCGATTGTACATTTGGAGGGAGCGAGCCTTGTCGCAACAACGAAGACTGCTTCAAGATCTGTCTGCTGAAACCCGGATTTTGTATCCCAGATCCTAGGACCCTGAAAGGAACATTGGCCTGTTGTTGCTTGCCCTAAATGCATTCTTATTTAAATAATATAATTCAATGGGCATTTCGAAAGAAAAGCACAAAAAAAAATTATTTCCTGTCGGTGATTGTACCTCTGAATGGAGAGGGAGATAACGCGACGACTACAATCTATCCGACAAACTCGGAACTGCAAGACTCAAAAACGAAAATGGCTGGTTCCAAGGATTACCACAAACTGGGGAATGATGCCGTAAAGAATGGGAATTGACAAACTGCCAGTGAGTACTACAAAAAGGCTATTGAGTGCGGTTTCAATTCGTCTGAACTTTGGATTGATACTGCAAATCTGTACAAAGCAATGATGAACATTCTTCAAGCCCTGCAAAACTGTAGAAAGGCTCTCGAATTAGACTGCAATTGTCCGAGGGCCCACAACGCCATGGGCATACTACTTACTAGGTGAGCGTTTCAATAATTTAGGTCTGTTCACTGTACTAAAACCCGTTCTTAGAATGGTGGGAGCTTTCTCTTTGGTGCATAGTTTGAAACGATATCTTAAGATTATTCTTTTAATTGCACGATTTTTGGCTTGGAGAAATTTCTCATGCGAGAGAGCATTTTGGGATGCCCGGTGTTAATGTGACTGAAGAGAAGATGGAGGCTTTGCTTTTCATTGAAAACAATGTGAAGTCATGTGCTCAAGAATGGGCGAGTAGGGACTGGAAAATCGCAATGGAAAAAGCAGAATCCACAATCATTGCTGGCGCATATGCCTCCGCATGTTTGGTTGCATGTAGGCTGAAGCTCGGTCATGCTGAAGATGCAGAAGTAATCATGGCCTTATTAGGAAACAAGTCTCATTTCATATGGGACGGTGGTGTGTTCTTTGGGATGCCTGCTGAAACGTACATTCGGTTCATTGAAGTCCAATATCACTTGGAATTTGGGAGGTAAAATATTTTTCTAAATCTAAACAAGAAAAACAAATTGTGAAAATAACAAATATGCTGTACTTGGCATGTTTAAGGCGTCATTGGATTCGGTTCAAAGCTGCCAAGTACAGCATATTTGTTATTTTCACAATTTGTTTTTAACAAGATTTAGAAAAACATTTTACCTCCCAAATTCTAAGTGATATTGGGCTTCAATGAACCGAATGTACGCTTAGCATCCCAAAGAGCACACCACCGTCCCATATGAAATAAGACTTGTTTCCTAATAGGGTCATGATTCCTTCTGCAGCCTACATTCTGCACTACATGCAACCAAACATGTGGAGGCATATGTGCCAGCAATGATTGCGGATTCTGCTTTTTCCACAAGAAAAAGCATTCAATAAAAAGCAAAACCTTCATCTCCTCTTCAGTCACATTAACACCGGCATCCCAAAATGTTCTCTCGCATGAGAAATTGCTCCGAGTCTATAGGCCAAAAATCGTGCAATTAAAAGAATAATCTTAAAATATTGTTTCACTCAAACGTTTCAAACTATGCACCGAGTTTGGCACTAAAGAGAAAGCTCCCACCATTCGAAGAACGGGTTTTAGTACAGTGAACAGACCTAAATTATTGAAACGCTCACCGAGTAAGGAGTATGCCCATGGTCTTGTGGGCCCTCGGACAATTGTAGTCTAATTCGAGAGCCTTTCTAAAGTCTTGCAGGGCTTGAAGAATGTTCCACATTGCTTTGTACAGATTTGCAGTATCAACCCAAAGTTCAGACGAATTGAAACCGCACTCAATAGCCTTTTTGTAGTACTCACTGGCAATTTGTCAATTCCCATTCTTTACGGCATCATTCCCCAGTTTGTGGTACTCCTTGCAACCAGCCATTTTCGTTTTTGAGTCTTGCAGTTTCGAGTCGCAAGAAGCCAACTCATCCGAGCTGCAAAAAACCATCACAATTGATCATCCATTGGCGAGAAAACAACAAGTTTCTGGTACTCCTTGGTATCAGCCATTTTCGTTTTTGAGTCTTGCAGTTCCGAGTTGCAAGCAGCCAACTCATCCGAGCTGCAAAAAACCAGCGCAATTGATCACCCATTGGCCAAGAAAACAACAAGTTTACAGAGAAAACAAGAGTAGGAACCCATAGCATCCCTTTTCACGTATGAGTTTGCTACTAAAGTATCCCTTTTCTCATATCATCATTACCTTGAAGGATTCTGATGGCAGTTCTCTGAAGCCTTTGAAAAGGAATCCATTGCAGAATTTTGTAAAGAAATCGGAGATCAACAGGTTCAATTGAGATGAGTAGTTCGAACACTAGAGTTCGTTCTTATTGTGAGTTTTTTTTGGTGAATCTTGATTTCAGTGTCTGAGGGAGGAAGATGAAGAAAGGGGGAGGGAGAAGACCGAGGTGAAATAAAAGAACCTTCTAAAAACTTAACGGCCCCAACTGACTATCCATCCAGTATCCAATTGACCTATATGCCTTCATCCTAAATAAATAATGGAATACTATTAAGTATGATCATCCTAATACGGACATGTGTGTTTGATATTGTTGTTATTTTTTATTTTTGTTTTTGTTTTATTGTTATTGATTAAAAAAAAGTTTGTTTCGGTTCATGTTTTTAAATGAAAACAAAAAAAAAAAAAATCAAAAAAAATACTCTTCATTTCTATTTCTTATACAATATTCAAGAATTCTCTTACAATAAAGCATTTTACATTGTAAGGCGATTTTGATTTTAGTTGTTGGTTTTCTATTTCTATTATTAGTTTTAGTTTTTTAGACAATGATACCAAACAACCCTAAATTATCATATTTCTAAATTTGGTAAAGATCTTGTATCAAAAAGTTAATACTATCCCTTGTATCACATTATCTATTTATCTTCATCATTATTACATTGTGTTTTTTCCCTTTCTATCCATTAAGACTTTTTAGGAGACATTTGCTAGGATAGAAACCTACATTTCTTCAATTGTTCAAATAGGTGTCTTAATTTGCTATAAAATTGTGTGGTAAGTACTCTACCAAAAAACGTTGAGATGGTTTTAGCTTCTACATGATTCTCCAGCTTGTTTGCGTTCAAATGAAGATTCATGGGATCGCACGATCTTCCGCTTGAATTTCTTTTGGAAGGACGACTTCCAATGTTAATCCTAACACAGAACAAGGCTCCCTGAAAACAATGGAGTGGTACTCCTCGGTTGCAATGACTCTCAACGTTTTCCGCTCAACCAAGATGGCTCCCGTCAGCAATTGCTCGGTCACCACAAGCACAGAGCGATCATTGGCAGAGTTCCCATGGCTCCAAAACTAGGAAACACAACCGCATCAGGTTAGCAAGCAAACAGGTAATAGAAAAGGATAAAAATGCAGCAAAACTCAATTGCCATAGCTAGAAGCAGATACCTGCTCTACATTTGTGTAGGTTGCTTCTTCTAGAATGCCAAAGTTCCCATTTGATAACAAGATACGAGAGCGTTCACGAGCATTTACAACTTATCCCTTAGCAAAAAATGACACGATAGGGTTCAATCCGCGAGACCTGTTTCCAAAACTCTGCATGTACATGAATGATCACTATGTCAGTCCTACACTTGAGCATAATAATAGCTCCAAGAACGAGAAAACTTCAGTGTTATTTAAACAACATTCTTTGAGAACCGAAACTAATGTGTGAGGACAAAGGATTGTCGGGTTAACCCATATCGGTTATAAGCTGAGACGGATACAAAGCGAATTTAAGCAGATGGTGGAAATTTAAGATGTCAGCTCTCGTTTTAAATCAACTACCAGGTTGACTAACCGAAAAAGGACAGCATCATGACAAAGGAAAGGTTTTACCAAATCACACATTGGTCGCTCTTAAAACCCAATTATGGTGCTTGGCTTCAAAGGGCTTGAAGCTTCACACACGTTGACGTATTTGGAAAAGAGCTCACATCATCTACATGGGGATTGGGGGACTAAGGCGCTAGTTAAAAGCATGAGCAACTAGGCCCTCCAGATACGGGTGTTAAATCTGCTCCAAAACAATTTACAGAACCGCAATCAAACAATATAAACCTGAAAGGTTCATCTGGTCAAAACATTGGGCTGAGTTGGTCAGGTTCGGTTTTGATTTTTGAACTGTCTAAACAATGGTTTTGGTCAATTGAAAACCGCTCCATTAAGTAACTAAGACTATAGAGCACTAATAACTCAACGGTTTCAACTTTCAACCAATCAACCGGCTCTTTCAGCAGATTAAGATATTCCTACAAGTATGCAACTAACATATGCAACCCAAATAACATATGCAACCCAGTTATCAACATGGAGGAGAAGAAAAGGAAGACAAGCCCAAAGCATGATCTAGAAGCAAGTTTACCTTTTCCAGTTCAACGTGTATCTTATGAGGCCCTTCCAGCTACCAGGTCCATGTCAATAAGAAGAATAATTCCCAGCTGTCGTTCAGAAAATTAGAATGAGGCGAGGAGGAGAATAATTCACAGCTCCAGCCTGCTAATATACTTAAAAGATGATCGGAAGATTTCCAAGTAATTTCCTGCATTTCCAGCTCCTGGGTTGACACACTTGGCATAGAACCTGCAGAATAGCAACATGGAATCAAGATTAAGGAATGCTCGAAGAAAATAACCTGCGAGTTCACAGAGAAACCGGTTTCAAGTTTCAACATGTATTGCCATGTCTTCTGCATAAAATTAGCAACCCATGCACCTAGAATACCACCATAACTCTCCAATGAGGCTTATTCAGAGATGCATGCATGAATCTGCACAAGCATGAGATCATACTTGATTTAAAGCATGCTCGCATGTTGCTCAAGATAATTTGGGTTCATATCATAGCATTAAGTGACGCAACCCAAAAGGATGCACCGAGTAAGAAGATACTAAACTGTGCCAGGAATTAAAAGATTCTTTGGGACTCAAGGTGATGATACTAAAACTAATTGTTTTGGCAGTCAGAGAACAGGCTTCCATACGAAATGAGTTAAGACACCCAAAATATGCATCAGATAAATAACAACTTGTAATGAAAGCAGTAATAGTTCTTAAGACAACAGTCACGATTCATATGTACGTCCATGGAGCTCTGAATGCTTACTACATGTGGGTGCCTTCCCTCATAAACATGCGTGTCCAAGTATTAAGAGGTGACACTTCCATCCTATAATTCTCTGAAGTCTCTGGAACTTTAGTAACATTCTTTTTTTCAAGTCGAAAAAGCCTATAACTTTAAGAGATACCCTACTCATGCTGCAGTCCAGACTGAAATTTTTATCCATACATCCGTTTCATGCTGCAAACGACGACCAGCTGAATTGCCTTGAGCGGTTTATGTAAAATTAATGCAGAAACATAGTGAAGTTTTACATGTGCGAAAAGCTCTAGAGTGAAGTATACGATGCTTCTAACAAATCTCAATGACGGAAGTCCCTACCCGGAGGCTACCCCAACCCAACCAGAAGACAAGCAGCAAATAACAAGACCAAGAGTGATCACTGGCCTCACAGGACGTCCACATACAGATTTATTTATACCTTTGCAGTACATTTGTACTAGTTTACGAAGGAAAGGAGATTGCTAGTGAACCTCGTGACTATTCTCCCTAAAATGTCAGCATGATATATAGATGATTTCAGTCATTAACACTTGAGCATAATTCATCATCCAAGAGCGCCATCATGAGATGTAAGTTGCTTTTATGAATTATAAAGAAACAAAATACAAAATGCGCCTGGATTCGAACAGCACAGCAGCTGGTACTCTCTTTGCAGCATTGGCCATCACAGCAAGAAACTTTTCCACCTCTCGAGCCATTGGAACAGCTTTCTTCTCCATTGCTTAAGCCTATAGTACTTCTCAGCATATCATTTACTCATTACCAACAGCAGGCCTGAATTCATACAGCATCATATTCGACGCAATATTATGACACCTAGAAGTGGACTTGGGAATACCTTGCCGCAGCTCATGCTTCACAGGATCAATTTCAGCCTTCGAAACTGGTGTTTACTGTAAGTCAATAAACCAGATGATTATTAATACTTGCACCTTGCTTCACTGCAGTGAGCTCCGTCACAACAGCACAAGCATCCATATTCCATAAGCACAGCCTTCAAACCTTCACTGCCTGGAAATCCATCCCTGAGCACTCATCAGACTTCTCATGTCATCTCTAATCCAAATATCCTCACATTAAAATACAGAATTGTCATATTTGCCAGCTATTACACACCAGATTACACATTGATCTTCAATCCAACAGCAGTAGCAGCTAGTCCCTGATTATCAAGCACAAGACCTTGAAGTTATCTTTGCTGAGTTGCAAGGTATTCCTCAATGACACGAGATTGGAACAAAGTGGTCTAGAACCCAATAAATAACCAGGATATGCTCTTGTGTTCATGCTAGACCGGGCGAGGAAGTCACACAAGGCCTCTGAGAAAAGTAGGTTCATAATTTGGTGGAAGAAACTATGCATGTGACGCAGCCTTCATAGGCAGAGGAAGCCCAATATTCCTGCCAGACAAGGCAGAGGTATGCCGATCTGTATCTTAGATATTCCATGCACAGCTTTGTCTACCTGAAGAGCATAGTTAGTAAAGTTTATGTAAGAAACCGAAAAAACACTATGGGCGGTTGAACTATGCGAGATATATAATAGGAACCCATGCCAATAATATGTGAATTTTGCTAATACTAACTATGCTGAAGAGCCCAAAGGATGCAGGAAACTACCAGAGATGGCTGGAAGATTCAGAAACTACAGCTATGGTTTGCTATTCAAATTTGAAATCAACATAATATACGGTAATATTTCCCATTTTCTCTTTAAAAAGAAAATGACAAGTCTAATTCCTGAATGAAAATGGATATAAAGATAAAGCGAGAAGCCAAGATTAATAAGGACAGCAGTGACAAATACAACAACTTGAACATATGCCGAACCATACAACTGAAAGTTACAGCATACATCACTCAACAAGTAACTCAGATTTCCCTAGCCATCAAAAGCAAACCCTTGCCATAACTCGAAGCCTTTCGGTGAAAAAGCAAACGATGTCTCTGCACAATACAGCATCGGAATATGTATCCAACCTAACAGTTTCAGAGAAAAACCTCGTAGGTTCAATTCCCCGAAAGTCATAGATCATCTGACTGACGTAAAAAAGATTTGATCATGTAGGTAACCTCAAAGTTTCTCTTCCAACCAAGGTACTTCCTTACAGTTTCAGTTCTGTTCTATGCCTACTCTCTTTATATTTACCTATTCCTCAATCTCTAGTTCAATGCCTCCCCACCTCTTTCTTCCTGTATCTTTCAATCTATCTATTAGAATATATTAGAATATAGATAGTGCTCAATATGGTCGTTAAAATATGACCGTTATAATAACATATTTCGTAACATATTCCTATAAATAAAGAACTCTTATAACACTTTATCAACAACTCTATATATAAAATTATCAAGATATAGAATCTTAACATGGCATCAGAGCCGACAGCCGGCAACACCGCTTCCGCCACAACCATCCTACAGCCACCGAGCTGTCCACCACCCCCTGACATCCCCCAACATCCAGCCACAGTCGCCTCCACCACGCAGCCAGTGAGCCGCCACCAGTTGCGGCAGGCGACCACCCTGCGGCCATCCACTAGCCCAAGCGACTAGCACAACCTCGCCTCAGATCTTCAGATCGGGACGGCGCGACCTCACTCGAGGTGCCCTCAGCCACCACTCGCCTCCGTCGCCATCTTCTTCTTCCGTGGTCGGAGTCATACCCGACGTCGCCTCCGTCGTCATCTTCTTCTTCCGTGGCCGGAGTCATACCCGGCGTTGGGAAGCTCCGTCGATAAGAAGATTTCCAGTCGAAGATTTCCAGATTTAACTCCCTCGAGCAGGTCCTCCTCCTACCAGCTCCATCACCTGCCGGCATATTCTACACCACCACTCTTCACCACCTGCCACCGCCCAGCCAATGGCCTTCACGGCGGCGACGGGTTTTCTCTGTCCCACCACCACAAGTCATCTCCTCTCATGGTGCCCACTGCCTCTGCTTCAAAGTTTTCAACGCCGCCCTTGAATCTCTCCTTCCCCATCACACCACCGCCGCACACCACCAAACCCCACGACATCCGGCTCCGCCGTCAGCGGTGTTGGGGCTCGGTGGTGTGAGAGGAGGGAATTGAGAAGAGGAGGAATCGGAGGAAGGGAGGGTGGCGATGGGGGAGTCGTGCTCAGTTGATTTGGGTCGGCCCAATTTCTACCCGGCCCAGGTAGGCCCATTATCAGGCCATTATTAGAATTTTTTTAAAAAAAAACTATTCTCTGAGTTTTTTTTTGCTTCCTTTTATTTTCCACTGTCAATTTTTCTTTTACCTTTTTATATTTTCGGTGCAAATTCAATAATTCATTTAGAATACATTTTAAAAGATTTCGTTGTACAATTGAATCAAATAAACCTTTTTGGAATTAGTATACGGTTTCCTGTGAACCCTCAACCATTGTCGTATTCAAGATTTCCTCAATTATTCTTTTACCAACAAAGGCTATATAGGCACTCGGCTCGACAATAATGATATTTCCCAACATAGCAAAACTAGATCTATCAATCTATCGATCTCGTGAGATTCAGATCCAAATACGTAACGTCTGTATCGAACTGTCGATCTGTCGGTCTATCGATTCCATGGGATCCAAATCCAGATCCAGAATCAAATATGACCATCAACTAACGTTTGTTCCGATCTGTCAATCAGATCCCATGAGATTCTGATCCAGACCCTGATCCAAATACGATCATCAACTGTCGTTTGCTCGCTGTACTTGTATCAAACTCAATTTGTTTTATTCAGAACCACATTGAGTTTGAGAGGATGTTAGAATATATTAAAATATAAATAATGCTTAATATGACCGTTAGAATATGAACATTGTAATAATATATTTTGTAGCATATTCTCAACTATATGTCCTATAACTGAAAGACTCTTGTAACACTTTATCAACAACTCTATATACAAGTTTATTTTGAATCTTAACATTATTTATCAATACCTATAGATCGATACCTTGTGAGAACAGAGCACACAAAACGATCACAATCTTTTCTAGATAACAGCGGGACTATACAAAGCGATACCAGATATGCAACTAAATGTCCGAAACGACATGATGTTGCTACTCAGAAACAGGTTCTACACTCAACAAAACCAAATTCGTGAGATCGGATTGACAATTGTGAAACCGTATCCTAGAATCGAATTAAAATCAGATAATTATTATCAGGATCCTTACAGCTTCAAAGTCTCGAGCAAACATTTGCAGCCATTGCCAGTTGCCACATTCCGCAACAAACAGCAAGCAACAAAACAAGGAAACCAACACACAGCACTGAAATCAAATCCTGGTTTCACAATTCACTAAACACATCACCGAAACCACAATTAAACCAAAGCCTCATCTAAACTCATACACACATCATCGATTCAATCGCCGTTAATGACCTGTGTACTCCTCGAACTGCTTCATGAAAACGCATAAACACGACCACCGATCACCATTGATGATCAAAATATAGGAAGGATTCTCATAAATCACTAACATAAAAACATGAAAACGAAGACGAATATGAAACTGAAGAGGAAGAGTAAACCTGATTCATTCTTCCTCCTCGATTCATTTCCGCTCATCTCCGATCTCCCGACTCCAATTTCGCCTTCCATTTTCGATCATAAGAGCAATGTCGATCGCACTTATACCTTCACCATCGCCGTCGACATCACTCGTTCGTCGAGTCCGAGTGCAGACTGACAACGCCTCGTCGGCGTCAATTGGTCGTCGCCTTTGACATGAATCGGCCGTGGAGATTGAGATCGAGCGACAATGGCGAGAGAGCATCGCAGCGATGCAGTGAATACTGTTGTATTTGGTTTTTTCGGGGATTGGAGTACATGTTTTGGTCGAATTTGAAACTGAGTACTGTTGTGGTAAATTAGTACAGCAACAGATCCTTTCCTCACATGATTTTTTTCATGAACTTTAGAGGAACAGGACGATCTTGGACTGACCCCCTTTGCATGATCTAGAAAGAGAAAGAAGTCCGTGCTACTATAAGGCCTCCAAACTCCTCCCTCAGGACACTGTTGCTTTGTTCCTTGATTCTTTTGGTCCAAATATAATTATAATATATATATATAATTTTAATTCTCAAATATATAATCTTTCTCTCCATCTTCTTTAATTCATAATCATATAATATTTATCAAATATGAAAATATTATAAATAATTTGGGACGACTCGTATAAATAATCATAGGTTCTTTATATCCTTCTGAATGACATGTTTGAATGCGGCTCCGAAACCAAGCAAAACTGGTAGATGGAACCTAGTTTGCGTCCAAGCAAAGATCCATGGGAAAATGCTTCCAAAACTCTGCATGGACGTGAATGCTCACTGTGTCAGAGCTCTACTGAAGCATAATAAGAATTGCATGAATGAAGGATTAGCGAACTTTCATATATTTCAAAAACATATTTCAGGCAGTTTTACGTCCATTTCCGCAGTTGTGAAGGGGAAAAAAAAGAAGCAAAATCTCTGTCAGTTGATTTCCGCAATTTTAACTTTAAAATTCCACTTTGGAGTAGGGAAATTAGGCCCTGGAAAAGTAAAGCTTTTACAGTTTTACTGAATGAGTAAATGATAAAAACACATGGACCATAGCTACAGCATGTACCTATGTAGTGTTTCGCGTCTTTTCTAGAGGACCTGTGAATCTCTTCAACACGAACACGGAGTTCATCACTGCAACACCACATGGATAACTGCCAAAACAAAATTAAAGAACGTAGCAAGCACTTGAGAGGCATATCATCTATCCGGGTAGCAACTTACATGAAGTTAACGACATAATGATGCAACAGTACCTCAAACATGAGATCCTCTATCTGGGAAAAGTAAAGGTTAGCAGCCGTCATTATAGTCAATAGGCACGCGTCCCTTGTCACCTCTGGCGTCACTCTAGGATTGCCTGCACAAATGTCAAACAGATAAAATAAACGATCGGGATAAAGAGGACATAACATATGTGTTACTCGTATTGTTTGTGTATTATTATTATCTTGATTTATTTTCCAAAATCCAATGTTTCCCTGTATAATTCCAATATCCTGGTGTAGATAACTATACCATTTCGATCTCCACCCATCCATGAGGAGAACTGAATAAGGGGGGCGTTATATGGAACCCGCTCATTTATTCCAGTGTTCTTCAGAGCTGTGTCAACTCGTCTTAAAAACTCAGGAACACCCTTCCGAATGGTTTCATGGAAGTAGCTCATTCCAGCTCTCATTTCATCTGGTGGAGTTGGCGCTGTCCTTCGAATCTCATCAGTACGAAAAACTGCTTGAATCTGTGGCCCAAGACACAGTGAATCAGACAAAGAAATATTCCACTGCAGTCATATTTTGCTTGGTTAGATTTCCAAAACAGTCAAATCTATTTCTATTCACTGTTTCCAATGAATGCTCAAATTATCACAAGAAATAAAAGCACTGGTCATATAAGATACTGAACCAATATAACAGCATTATAACAGCATGCAATTCTTTCAATAACAGTCCAGGTAACGCCAAATAATCACATGAAATAAAGCACTTGTCTCAGGAGATCATGAATCACTTATGATCATAACAGCATAAAAATTTTAAGGTAGTCCAACTGGGAACGCTTTTGAAAGAAAGGTGAAACACATGACAGAACAAACATGAGCAAATACAGTTTTACTCGAGTCTCGCATTAGAACCATCAAGAGGGACCAAATCCACTAACGTTGTCCAGGAGAATATGGAGGTCCGACACTTAAAAAGTAAATTTCATGTCATATGTAGAACATATTCAAATCTCACTGAATTAAGACACATGCATTGAATCCACTCTCACGAATCTTTATACTCCACTAACATAAAAATTCACAATAGAATTAAGATACTACCCAATTTCTACTTCAACCACTAAATTTTTAAACATAAAACAAAGATGAGAATTTTTTTTATATTTTTTTTAGTCGAGCCAGCTGCCAATTTTTGAGAGTAAATGAGCACCTAGGCTTGGAGCATTTGTTGGTCGCTTCATTGCATAATCTAATTGAATTTACTAGCCCATGTTCCCTGAGATATGATCCAAAAGACATCCTAGCAGATGCTGGCTCCCGCAGTCGTCGACTCAAAATTAAATTAATCCATTATTGTTAAGCATAAATGAGCACAAGTGTGAAGAGTTGATCCAGCAATGCTAGATTTCTAACTAAACTAGAACGACCAATGGCCATAGGATAACTTCTCAATCCATGTGAGACAATGAATCAGGTAACGACGCTGCTAAATAAGAGCTAGCCCAAGAAAAAAGATACTCCTGTCTCCAGAGCTTTGATCAACTATGCCCATATCTACCGAAATTTGTCCTGTATCACATCTACTTATGAATGTATTGCCCAGGTAGCTAGCGTAATTCTGTTCCCTAGCAAGTAACTAGTATGTTGTGAACTAGTATATGATTACTCTGATTTTGAAGATAATACATTCTAAGTTTAGAAAGGCATAACCGAAGGCTATGAAGCACCAACACTTCAAAAGATACTTCGTGTCCATGTCGGACACTTTCCCAACACCGACACTCCCTTGACACGTGTCGACACGTTCAAGACACGTGTTGGAATTCTTCTTTATTTCTGAATTATTATTTTTTTATTTTTCCGACATGTGTCATTAGCACACATAAATCTTGAAATTCCAAACAGGATGCAAGAAGATACTTCCCAAAGATCCAGGTATTAAGTTTCATGCCAATGGTCCGCCAAAGACAGGAGTGAAATCACAGCATGGAAAATCTTCTAAAACATATGCAGGAAATTGAAGTGGCAAAGTGAACAGAATTCATGAGACAACGCAATGGTCAAGTATCTCCCGCAGCTAAGTCTGCATCATTATATAACCCTTGAGTTCCCACTAATTAGGCTGATATGAATCGTCTTTTCAAGAGTACTCATCCTAAAGGAGTTAGGACATGTTCACTATTTTTATTTTATCTTTTGGGGAGCCAAAACTGGAGTTTTCTTTTGGTTTTCATCTACTCCCTCTACCACACAAGTTATCTTGATTGAGTTTATACATACCTCTTTGAGGCTTACGACACATCTTCTCGCTTTCTCAGCAGTATTTCCTTCAATTGCACTTCGAATGAAGCAACTTCTACCTTCCCAGTTCCCACAGGCATATTCAGTCTTCTCAATATCTTTCCCTCATAGTTTATGGATTTACAGTTCACCAAAAAGAGAAACTGAAAAGATAGAGAATCGCAAAGTCTGATAAGAAGTGACCTCCGTATTCCTTTTCTTCACATCCAAATAAGCGTCAGGCAGAACAAAAGCAACTCCTTCAACCTCTGGCAAAATTAAAAAAATAAGAGAGGATATAACTTCCTCAAGAAAAAAATTAATCAACCAATCAGAGAATAGTCAATTAAGAACTTACCTTTGAGCTTATATGATAATTTTTCATTCACCAAGGCTCAAAATGCGTAATTGTTTTGGGTTGAGACAGAGTACATCTTCCTCCTTGCTTTTTCTTGACTGAACGGTACAAATTATACAAAAAAGAAAAAGAAAAAAGAGAATGTACAGCAGCAGTTACAGATAGCTAAAATGTTCTCTGGTTATTAATAATCAGGGCACTAACTAACTCGGAACAGTGCGAATACAAATACGGCATAACCACACAGAAAATGTGAACAGAATGTGTGTTTTCCCTAGAAAGTCATAATTTTCTCATTTTCCAGGAATTCCATTATCAGGGTTGAGCATGTCTCTCTATAGAACAATCTTTGTCCCAATATAGTTGCAACATGCGCAATTGTCGTCTTTGTCAGCTATTACAGACCAGATTACACATCGACCTTCAATCCAACATGGGTAGCAGCTAGTCCCTGATTATCAAGCGGAAGACCTTGAAATTATATCTATGCTAAGCCGGAAGGCATTCCTCAATGACATGAGATGGGGACAAAGTGGTCTAGAACCCAATAAATAACCGGGATATGCTCTTGCCTTCCTGCTAGACCGGGCGAGGAAGTGACACAAGGCTTCTGAGAAAAGTAGGTTCATGAGTTGGTGGAAGAAACTACGCATGTGACACAGCCTTCAAAGGCAGAGGAAGCCCAATATTCCTTCCAGACCAGGCAGAGGCATGCCAGTATGTATCATAGGCATTCCATGCACAGCGTTATCTACCTGAAGAGCATAGTAGTAAAATACGTTTTTATTTTCCGGTAAAAACACTACGCATGGGTGAACTGTGTGAGATATATAATAGGAACTGACAACAATAATACGTGTATTTTACTAATACTAACCATGCTGAAGAGCCCCAAGGATGCAGGAAACTACCAGATATTGCTGGAAGATTCAGCACTACAGCTAGGGTTTGCTCTTCAAATTTGAAATCGACATAATATCAGGTAATATTGCTTCTTTGCTCTTTATAAAGAAAATGACTAGTCTAATTCCTGAATGAAAATGGATATAAAGATAAAGATAAAGCAAGAAGCCAAGAACAATAAAGGACAGGAGTGACAAATACAGCAGCTTGAACACATATTGAACCATACAACTGCAAGTTACTGCATACAACACTAAACAAGTAACTCAGATTTCCGTAGCCACCAAAAGCAAACCCTTGCCATAGCTCGAAATCCTACGACCAAAAGCAAACGATGTCTCTGCACAATACAGCATCGGAATATATATCCAACCTAGCAGTTTCAGAGAAATGCCTCATAGGTTCAAATTCCCGAAAGTCATAGATCATCTGACTGTTGTAAAAAAGATTTGGTCAAATAGGTGACCTCAAAATTGCTCCTCCGACCGAGCCACCGAGGTACTTCCTTACAGTTCAGTTCTGTTCTATGTATGCCTCTACACTTCTCTCTTCATGTCTCTCTTGATCTATCTATCAATACCTATAGATCAATACCTTGCTCTTACAGAACACACAAAACGATAACCATCTTTTCTAGATAACAGCCAGACTATACAAAGCGATACCAGATATGCAACCAACGAAACAATATGTTGTTGCTACTCAGCAACAGGTCCTACAATAAATAAAACCAAATTCGTGACATCGGATTAACAATAGTGAAACCATATCCTAGAATCGAATTAAAATCAGATCATTATTATCAGGATTCTTAGAGAGCAAACATTTGCAGCGATTACCAGTTGCCACATTCCGCTACAAAACCAAGCAAAAAACCCAGAAAACCAACACACAGCACCAAAATTAAACCTTCGTTTTATGGATTGACTAAACACATCACCGAAACCACAATTAAACCAAGCCTCATCCAAACTCACACACACATCCTCGATTCAGTCGTCATTAATGACCTCTGTACTCCACGATCTGCTTCATGAAAAACGAATAAACAATAATACACGATCACCGATCGCTATCGATGATCAAAATAGAGAGGATTCACATAAATCACTAACACAAAAACATGAAAACGAAGACGATGACGAAGATGAAGAGGAGTAAACCTGAATCATTCTTCCTCCTCTACTCAATCTCCGCTCATCTCCGATCTCTCAACTCTAATTGCACCTTCCATTTTCGATCATAATGGCAATGTAGAAATCGCACTTATACCTTAACCTTCGCCATCGTCTCATCGCTCGATCTACGAGTCCAAGTGCAGTCTCCAAGTAACGCCCCGTCGGCGTCGATCGGTCGTCGCCGCTGACATGAATCAGCCATGGAGATTGAGATCGAGCGGCAATGGCGAGAGAGCATAGAAGGAGTTGTGTTTGGTTTTTTGGGGATTGGAGTATTTATTTTGGTCGAATTTGAAAATACGAATACGGTTGAAATTAGACGGCAAGGATGTTTTCTGACATGATTTTTGTATGCAACTGGATTGCAACAATTTGTTGTCTAAATCTGTGAAATAAAAGACTGACATTATAATATTTTTTTATTTCGATTATATCATAAATTCACACTGCATGTAAAAATTTCACATTTATTATTGATTAAACCTCATTATTTTTTCTCTCATCTTTCATTAAAACCAAAAAAAATTAACCCATATATTATTGAACAGAATTAGGTAGTATTAAATCCAAAAAAAAATGACGAAATCCAACACAACTGAAATTAATTTTTGTTTTGAATTTAGCCTTTCCTAACTGAAAATACATGATTTATTTTGCAGAAATAATCATATTTCACGTTGAAAAACAGTAAACACAGGAAAAACAAGCATCCATCCATGTTCAAATATATGCAAAAGAAAGTTCATCAAGAAGAGCACATCAAGTTATTACTCCTATTAGACTGCCCGCGAAATGGGATTATAATTGTATTAGACATTCATTCCAAGTGCTAGTCAGCACACAAGCCGCCAGTCAAATCATACAACGATTCGACTATTTTGTTCTTAGTCGTAAGGAAGTTACCATAATTGAACACAGGGCTACTCCGATGTCAATGCAGAAAATAAAAGTTGAAAATAAACAGAACATGAAAATAGTTTAACCAGTGTTCTGCATTCCAGCAGCAATACCCTTCATGGTCAAGATGAGAGTGTCCTCCAATCCCGGAGCATACTCGCTCGTCGGGTTCAACTTCACTAGCTCAGCAGCAGGTTTACTGGACGACTCCGTGTACTCCTTGGAGATGTGAGGCCTCAAGTTGACATGGTAGTTGGGGTCGCGGATGCGTTTAAGGGTATATACTTGGCAGACATTCAATGTGGTGGTATAGGAGTCACGCAGCCGCAGCCTCTGCTTCAAGTAGGGATCGCCCTCAAGAAGGTCTCTGTGACCAGCAATCTGCCAAAAAACAGGAGCAGAGACAATGAGAAGTTCTGTGAGGCGCTGAAGTTCAAGTGGGAAAAAAATCAAGGTAAATCAACAAAAAGATCACAGTAAGGTTATAAGAGAGGGTGATCATAGTCTTTATTCCACGCAGTTGGCTTGAGTTCCATAAGCATGGATCAATCATTCTGGTAGATGATGTTTATGGATACCATAAGCATCCGAGGCAAAATTCTAAGCTCGAAAGGCTATTTTCATAGTAATAATAGCATTTTCCTGGAACAAAAACGCTGCTTTGTTTCTTCGGATTTTCAGGTGAACGTTCTAATTTGCAGGCAAACTTCAAAGCTATTACCAAATTTCCTCCTTGTTCTAAGCCTATTGAAGTGTTTTTGAGTGTTTTAAGCTCATTTAAAGAGTCTTTTCGTAGTTTCTTACGTTTTCAAGTCATGAGAGTTGTTTTTTGCCTTTTCAAATGGTTTTAAGTGTTTTAAGCTCATTTCAAGGGGATTTAGAAAGGAGGATGCAATCTCACCTGGAGGAGAAGGTTCTTCGTTTCTTCATAATTTGCTCTGAGTCGCTCGCCAAACGGCCACAGCTCCTTGGAAACAAGTAGCTTGTCATACAATGCAGCGATTCCAGGGTCTCCTTTGGCAAACACCATTTCAACTAAATCAATGGTGACCCTAAAGAATGGCCAAGCATTGTACATCTCCTGAAGCAAGCGGAGGTTCTTGATATCCTTCTGAATCACATGCTTGAATGCTGCTCCGAAACCAAGCCAGACAGGTAGGTGGAACCTAGTTTGTGTCCAAGCAAAGATCCATGGGATCGCACGGAGCGATTCGATTCCCCCGCTGGGTTTTCTCTTCGAAGGACGGCTTCCAATGTTCATCCTACCATACTCCAACTCCGGTGTGGCCTGCATTTAACATTAACTAGTATGATAAGTACAACAGAATCAACCTATGATAATGTTCACTTCAGTATTTACCACAATGCTCAAGTGATATCCTCTCTCTCACACACACACGGTGAGAGCAAGTGTTCGAGTGAATATATCATTTTGTCAACAACCAATGAAGCTATCAAACAGTATAAGTCTTACCAAGCGGAAATATTCAACGAAACGAGGCTCTTTGAAAACAATGGAACGATATTCCTTAGTGGCAATGACTGCCATCTCATCCAAAAGAGCACGATATTCTGGTTTTGGAGCCACAGGTGGATGCATTCCATGCTCGAGAGTGGCAGCTGTGAAACGCTGTAGAGTTCTAAAGCACAAGTGTTCTTCTCCAAATGATTGTTCGATGACTTCGCCCTGAACTGTAACACGCAGTGACCCATTGATAGTCTCAGGTGGTTGAGATAGTATAGCAAGGTGAGTGGGACCGCCTCCTCTGCCCACAGTGCCACCGCGGCCATGGAACATGACTAGTTTCACACCAAACTCCTTAGCAACCTGTACAAGCTCTTCTTGAGCCTTGTACAGTGCCCATGCTGCTGAGAGTCGCCCAGCATCTTTCCCGGAATCTGAATAGCCAATCATGACTTCTTGCTTACCGTTAATACGGTTCATGTACCATTCGATAGAAAACAGCCGAGCCACAGCAGCTGGAGCAGCTTCTAAATCGGCAAGTTTCTCAAATAAAGGCACAACACGCAATGGTTGCTTTACATGGCACTCCCTCTGAAGAAGCTCCACCGCAAGCACATCCGATGGCGAAGTGGCCATTGAGATAATGTAAGCACCAAAGCAATCCGAGGGAAGCTCTGCTATGACATGGAAAGTATCCAAAACATCTGCAATTTCTTCAGTTTTGGGTAGATCAGGACCAAACAAAGGCCGCTTTCCACTCAATTCAGACAGGAGCCATTCCTGCCGGCGTTCTTCGGACCATTCTAAGTATGAGCCGATCTCCAAGTGCTTGGTAATGGCATCCATAACATCAGAATGACGATCTGACTCTTGGCGAATATCAAGTCTCACAAGGGAGAGCCCAAAAGTTGAGACTTGCCTCAAGAAATCAAGAAGACTGCCATCAGCAATTGACCGGTCACCACAAGCGCAGAGCGATCTATAACAGAGTTCCAGTGGCTCCAAGAACTAAGAAACACAACAGCATCAGGTTAGCCAGCGCACATGTAAGAGCATAAAAATGAAAGAGACCAGGAAAAAAATAACAGCATAACTCAACAATCATTGCTAAAAGCAGATACCTGCTCCACATTTGTGTAGGTTGCTTCTTCGGGTATATCAGAGTTCCCATGTGACAACATAATACGGGAACGCTCCCGTGTATTATACAACTTATCTCTTACTTCACCGAGGATGACACGATAGGGTTCACTCAGTGGCACCTGCTTCCAAAACTCTGCATGGACGTGAATGCCCACGGTGTCAGTGCTCTACTTCAGCAGAATAAGACTTCCATGAATGAAGGATTAGCAAACTTTAATGTATTTCAAAATCATATTTCAGGTAGTTTTAAGTTGATTTCCGCAAACTTAAAGGGAGAGAGAGAGAGAAATCCCTGTAAGGTGATTTTCCCAGTTTTAAGTTAAAAATTCAACTTTGGAGAAGGGAAATTATACGCCCTGGAGAAGTAAAGCTTTCACTGAATGAGTGGAAAAAAATAAAGGCACAATGACCATAGCTACAGCATTAACCTATGTAGTGTTTAGCGTCTTTTCTAGAGGACCTGTGAATCTCCTCAACACGAACGCGGAGTTCATCACTGCAACGCCACATGGATAACTGCAAAAACAAAATTAAAGATCAAAGCAAGCACATGAGGGGCATATATCACCTAGTGGGTAGCATCTTGGATGAAGTCAATGACATAATGATTCAACAGTACCTCAAACATGAGATCCTCTATCTGGGAAAAGTAAAGATTAGCGGCCATCATTCTAGCCAATAAGCACACGTCCCTTGTCACCTCTGGCGTCACTCTAGGATTGCCTGCACAAATGTCAAACAGATAAAATCAAACAATCGGGCTAAAGAGGATATAACATATCTGAGCATAGCTACTGAACATATGTGTTGCTCGTATTGTTTGTGTATTATTATCTTGATTTATTTTCCAAAATCCAATGTTTCCCTGTATAATTCCAACACCCTGGTGTAGATAACTATACCATCTCGATCTCCGCCCATCCATGAGGAGAACTGAATAAGGGGGGCGTTATATGGAACCCGCTCATTTATTCCAATGTTCTTCAGAGCTGTGTCAACTCGTCTTAAAAACTTAGGAACACCCTTCCAAATGGTTTCATGGAAGTAGCTCATTCCAGCTCTCATTTCATCTTGTGGAGTTGGCGCTGTCCTTCGAATCTCATCGGTACGAAAAGCTGCTTGAATCTGTGATCCAAGAAACAGTGAATAAGGCAAAGCAATTTTCCACTGAAGTCGAATTTTAATCGGTTAGATTTCCAAAACAGTACATCTGTTTCCAGAGAATGCTCAGACAAAACAATAAATCGAGTAGATCAAATATGGATCGTTGCTCGACATATAAATTACAAGACACACAAATTGAATGTATTGCCCAGGTAGCTAGTATGCTGTGAACTAGTATATGATTACTGGGATTTTGAACATAATACATCCAAAATTTAGCAAGCCATAACCCAAGGTCCCCAACCAAAAAACCATGAAACAAACTGCAGTGCAAGGCAAGCAAAAACACACTTAACGAAACACAGAGATTTCTGCCAGAGACATGAGGCATGAGATATCAACATAAACTTCTGGACACATGTGTAAGAAGTAAGAAGGTCGTTCATTTTTTCCTTTTTTTCCTTTTTTCTGACGCAGTGGATGTTTCAGAAAAAAAAAATAGTGACAAGGAAGCCAGGCTTTTCGTGAATATCTTGTTCGACTTTTCAGCCGCTTTCATTTCTAAATTTTTTATTTTGCATTTTGGATAAAGGTGGTGGATTGGTGGAAAACGACTTTCATCAATATTTGACTTCAACATCCATATAATATGAACCATTATAGTCAAGTTATCAGATCACTCTCACAGACTAGAGAACACTTGCAATGATGCAAGATAAGCAACAATTAACACCAAAACTATAAGGATGAATAAAAGACCCTTGTCACTGTAGGAAACAACGGATAGGTGGTGATACCTCTCTCTGCAGTGCCTCATCAAGCTCCTGCTTATCATCAGGTGTGATGTCTTTCGCATACAGTTGGGCTAAGCAATTCCTTATCCTGAAAAATGCAATGCGCATTATATATACATCCAGATGCAGAAGTAAAACTTCAGCTAAGGCACCCTAATTCTTTATATTCAAATCTTCAAACTTTCAAGGTTAAGTAAACAAATATATTGTGCCAATGATAACAAACCTTCCATGCTTCTGAAGCAATGACCGACGGACTGACTGAGTAGGATGGGCAGTGAGGACGAGATCAACCGTCTGGTTCTTCAAGGCGTCAAACACTTCCTGAGGAGACTTCTTCAACTCCCCAACAAGTCTCTTGAGTGTTTCTTCAAGATCAGACTCAGTTGTCGCCGAGTTCTCATCAGCAAAGTCCCCCTTCTTTAGCTTAATCCTTCGGCGGTAGGCGATCTGTACCTCCTCAGCCAAGTTAGCCAAGTTAAGCATGTTGGAGAAAGATTTTGCGACGACGATCGAGTCCCCTGGATCCAAACTCGTGAGCCTGCTTCCCAGCTCTTCGAGCTTCCCCGGCTCATGCTTGCCTTCATACTCAGCCGATAGCTCATAGCACTCTTGGACCTAAACATGTTAAACCATAAATCCAGTCAGATCCTTGGGTATCAATAACTCGTCTAGACCAAATACCATGGTGGGTATATAACAAAATATGTGTTCATTTCGTCATGTTACGTGAATTATTATGCACGATCAATTGTACAAAGATCGAAAACCATCTTTCTCATCCATCGATATTCCACGAAGCACCTGATTTGGTGATAAAACATCCAAAATCAATGAACCAGGAAAATTTACAAGCGATGATTGTCAAGAAGTTACTGTCAGCTAGCATTCCTCTCACGGTCTCGCATAGATAAAATTCACTCCTTAATAGTATGAGTCAAAATGTTTCAACCATGCTATATACTAAGCCAAGGAAGGCAACCATGCTGAAAAGTATTGCTTTCAATCCCACACAATACAGTGCAGAATCACACATATAACTTCATATTACAGCAAGAACATATACACTAAGTCAAAAATTAAATGATATTCGTTGCAAAAAAAAAAACAGAAGATCCCATTTCAAATTAATCAAATCATCGAAATTAAATGTCATTTTCTTAGGAAATCCCGAATCAAATCATCCAAATTAAATGTTGATTCCTGAAATTATTCGAATCAACCTTATCCAAACCAAATCCTGTTTTTCTTTTTTCTTTTTTCTTTTTTCATAATCCCCTTGAATTAACTCGAAAAATAATCTCCATCGTAATCCAATCCCCAAAATCAACACTACACAAAACAAACCCTAACCCCAAATTTTCCCCCTCATACAACCCCCAAACACTTTTCCACTCATCAACGATCAAAGTCCCAAAAACACTCGATCAAATACTACAAACCAAACTATATTCCAGTATAAAATTATAATCATCATATACCGTCTCGCGAATATCCTCGCCGTGCAAATCCTGTAAGATATCGAGGAACCGATCCAACAAGAGAGCGTCGTACTCGACTAGATTGTCGTCCTCGGAGAGCTTCGCCGGAACCAGTAGCCTCAACTGGGCGTCGATCGACGCGTGCTTCTCCAGATTCCGAGCCATCGAAAACCACTGAGAGAACAGAGATCGAAGAGATCGAAGAGATCGGAGAGAGAGGTAGGAGAGAAGGGAAGGGAGTGAATGAGATCCGCAAATGGGATGGATGGAAGAGAGTGTTGGCTTGGTTGGATATATAGACGGAGAGGAAGCAGTTTAACGGTGGAAAGAAATATCTGGGGCATTAATTGATTGATGATCTTGTTCAAATTTCCAACTTCCATTTTACTCCTATCGAGTGGTAACGTGGACTGAAGTTTGTCTATAGTTAACTGTTTTTGACTGATAGTTTCAAGTTATGATTTATATTACTTCATCGATCAAATATCTTTCTAAGAAAAATTATCATTATTTTAATTTTAAATCAATAACATAATTACGTCGTTAAAACGAATAACAAAACGATATAATATTACAAAATAAATAAGATAGAGAGAGTAATATAAAATTTGATACAATGTCTATGTTTTGTAAGATGTCTAATAAGATCCTAAATTGTATTATTCATCTCAGAATTATATATAATTGTTACATTTATGAATAAAAAAATCCTTCAAAAAGTATAATATTTGTATTTTTTTAATATCTTACAATAATTATAATATTATTCTATTTGCAAATTTTTTTCTTCAAAAATATCAAAACATCTTATATTTTTTATATCACATCAATTAATCTTACTATCACTTCTTCTTCCATTTTTTTCCTCTTTCCTTCCCCTCATACAAATTCAAAAATATTATAGTCTTTATATACGAAAATCAAGATACATAAATTCCTATAAAAATGTCAACATTGTACTTGATATGAAACGAAATGACTAATATATTTATTATATTTATTTCAAGATAAAATGTGTAATATTTTTTTTATATAAAATTAGTCGTGATGATGGGGTTCAATACTATGAGATATGTATTTTGATAAACCTAGTTGATCACTGCAACATAAGTTAAGTCTTTATGTCGTCATGTACCTGGATGCCGTAAATAATAAATGTTTGATAACGATAAAGTGTATTCAGTTTAGGAGAGTACGTGTAACCAGAAAATGGTCGCAATCTGCTAAATCCAATTTTTTTTTGTGTGCTTTTTGGGGAAATAGTTTCTTGAGACTTTTCTAAGGTAGCATGGACCGTCCATCCCTGTTTCCTTTTTCTCGGAGAGTTTCCTTCTTCTCAAGTAGGAAGATGCTGAATGTGCTTTCTGTGATTCCTACCTAATTAATCTTCCCCTCGCTTTCCAAACATAGATTTTAAATTCAAATTTTAAATTTATATATTTTTTATTTTCAATAAAATTATAACAATTATTAAATTAAGTTATTTTAACTAAATTATAATTTAATCCTATTTGAAAAAAAAATCTCAACAAAAATAATAAAATATTATTATTATTATTTTATATCATATCAACTCACTCATTATTATTTTTTTTCTTTTTTTTCTCACTTCTCTCACTCACAAAAATAAAATGAATAATTTAGTTTTTACACCAATAATCAATACACACATAAATTCAAATGGTTGTAATTCTATTGGGACGGAAGGAATATTTTAAAAAAAAAAAAATTCATATTCATATGATACATAACCGTTACATAATCCAATTTTGATTATTAACTCTCATTCTGTCTCATAATATAGGAAACAGTTTAAGCCAACATACGGATTGTGTCATATTGAATTTTGTGAGTTTTATTAATTATAAATTCATATATTTTTAGTAATAATGATACGGAGTATAACTGTTTGGCTTAACATAAAACCATAGCAGATATGGAGTAATAGAAGCACATCGTTCATTAAAAAAACCATAGCATATGATTTTGTTTGAGTATTTTAAAAATGAAAAGATTATCATATATATATATATATATTATATTTTGATATGATCAAAATAATCAGAAAAACGTTATCTATATCTAAGATGAAGGACGTGTTTATGTTATGTGCTGAGAAGTGTTTTGACAAGTCAGCGAAAAGCTCGTGCAACATAATTGATGCTTCTTTTTCCCTGCTTCTCACTTAGGAAGTGCACATGGAGACCTCTAAGTTCTTTACTAGAAAATTGACTTGACGAGTTGATTCCTATATAATTCCATTTGTTTTCTTCACACTACATTGTTTAAAGCAATAATTCAAAGTTCAGCTCTGAAAATCATGCACAGGTGCAATCAGGGGAACATGTATGTATTCAATTTTCCTCCTATTGTCATTAGATAATTCCTGTAAAGTCGCATCTCACTTTTGTTTATCGATGGACTGATAATTGATTGATTATGTGACCATCTAAGTGTTTTTGTATGCGTTATGCTCAACAAGTCGACTTTCTAGGCAAACAATGACGACGATATAGGTTACAAGTACCGTATTTTTGAGGGCGAGGCTAGTCGCTACATTAGATAAACGCCGTGCTTATAAATTTGACCTGCTCGAACCTAAGATCTAATTCAAGTTATTCAACTTTCAACAAATCTAACCTATCCAGTAGTATATGGCACTAGTATTATCTTACCCAATATTCAATATCAGTTAATACTTCAGTGAGGAAAAAATATGTTAATGTCAACACCTTAATTTTTTTGGTCCCTCGGCTACCTAATCACGTTATGATATCCAATACCAAGTTATGCAGCATATCAGTATACATCAAGCATATAAAGGTAACATGTGGCAGCCGACAAACTTGGAGCAATAATGCATGAGACAAGTACCATTTATCGTAACTGCTAATCTAACTTTTATATTTGCTCAAATTGGTCGCTTTTCCCCTCCTTTAGTTATACGTCCAAAAGAAATGAGATCACTTGAAAACTTTCCACGTTTAATCATTAATCATTAATTGTCCTTAATATTCCTTCCACTAGCATATGAGTATATCATGCACTCCTAGTGATGAGTAAAGTAGCCATAGAATTATCGATCTGATAGAATATTTGGTCCGACATTAACTTAAGGACGTAACATAGGCATTATTTACTTATTTTAAGTCAACACTGTACGTATGAAAATATAAACTCAAGGCTTTGCAATGCGGCATCACGTTTATTTTCCACGATGAGGACAAGTGAAGCTTGATTTTCATAAGTTTATGAATCATACAGAATTTTTTTTGTATCCGATGATGCCACTAGAGTAATTAATTTTGAAAAAATCATGTTGAATTAATGATAGGAAATGGGTCGAGGTTCCATCTTATTTGTGTTGAGTTCCTATCAAGGGAGGTGCCAAACTCTTGGACACATCGAAGAAAATAATTAGGTGTCGATTTCATATTTATTACTTTTTCTATAACAAAATATAAATTGAAAACTTTGACACAATGGGAATTGGTTAGAGTTCGTATGCGTCCTGGTCCTCGCGCATGTTGGTAAACTTATTATGTATCTTGACGAGTGGGTTATTATAAGTCGTCTCGTCAAATTGATAACCTGAAATGTTAATCTAACACGACAAGGAAAATGTAAAACAATATGTAATAATAAAATTTTTAGTCTGGACATGAATTGGACTCACTTTTTAAAAAAATATTTTGCCCCGTTCCGATGCATTTGGATGTCACGACAATCGTCCCCCAAGATACAATGACTAATCGTACTCAAATATGAACACTCAAAGTTTAAGTACACGACGCACAAATGAGACTCATGACGACGACAAACGAACTTAAATGACGTATATATACGGACGATGCATGACTATGCGTAGAATTACGATGACACATCTATTGGACTTTAAACAACCAACTTTAATTATTTGAGCAATAAACTTTGGCATTAATTCTCATTTATCCTAATTGGTCTTGGAAAAATAAATATACTACGTTAATCTACTCGAAACGTAAATTTCAATGAGGCCAACTTTGTTTCAATCTGATGATTAAAACTTGCTCAAAATTTTGATCAAAATAACCAATTTCTAACAACAGAATCATCAAACATCATATATGCAAATTTATTATTATTATTATTTTTGATAAGTCAGATATGAAAATTTGTTATGTAAAAAATAGTTTATGTATTTTTATTCGATTCAAAGAAAAACTTTCAATGACATTGTTTATGGGATGATAATTATAACAAATAATGATAATTATAACAAATGTTATTTATTTTATGGGATGGAGACAATAATTCACCCCTTAATGACAATTCATTGATTGGCAACAATATGTTACTCCGTAGAACATAGATCAACACAAAAACCATGATCTCGCGGTTTCAAGATGTTAACATACACTTGAGTCTACATATTTATGTTAGATTTGGACCATTTGGTTTCATAATGAGATACTCAAAACCAGCCGATTTTGATTTTAAGCATCAGTTTTGATTTTCGATAGCTAATTTATGGACTAGACATTTGATTTGTCAAGTGCATAATATAACATTTGTCTGTCAATTATGGACTCAAATGATACTCATTTTTATTGTTATAATTTGACTTTGGTTATTTACATAGTCAAATTTGACAATAAAAATAACTTTGTCATTTGTCACATCATCATTGTAGTTAGAGCAAGATTTAACAGTATCATTGAAATAATTTTACCCAAATTTAACAATTTAACACTATTTATTAGTCAAATATAATTATATCCGGGTCAAAATGACAATCTCATTGATCTTGCTCTAACATGCACTCATCTTTGAAATGAAAATTGCAAGGACCCTTCTTTTATTTTAGATAATTGAAATACAATAACATCCCAGATTTTAGTGTCAAAGATAGATACAGACAACAACGCGCTCTGCATATTAGGATTAGCCAACAATCAGACTCGACACTACATCATAGATAATACACGATTACTAACAAAGAACGCCTCCTAAACCTCCTTGCACCTAACAAAAACCTACGGCGACAAACACACCTAACACAACTAAACTCCATTGGCATCCACTTTGAAGAATGATCAGCCTGAGCATATCCAAACTCCGGTAGAGAATCTCGGGTAGAGAATCTGCCTAATTATTGATCCGTCTCCTCCCATAAAGAGATTTTATATTTATTATTTGTTTTTTTTATAGAGATTCTTGAACGCAATTTTCCTCAAGAAATTTTCAAACGCGATTTGATTTGATTTAAATCAATTCAATCGAAAGTGATGCGCCTGTTCGCTCTCCCCTATACCACCATCAACTGCATTACGTAGCTCTCGGTCGAAGTCGACAACCCTGAGCATTTCGAAGAGCCTTTGCCGACTTAAATGTTGTACCCGGGACTTGCTTTTTCTCACTATGACACGGGCCCTCTTATCATGTGAGTCGGCTCACCACTGTAAGTTCGGCCCGATTCTAAGCCCAACAAGGATCACTACCAACATAACCATTCATGGCTCACACAATGTTTCTTTAAATTTGGGTTGTCATCATCACGATGGATAGTTATCAAATTAATTCATATCACTATGCATCCTTTAAGTTTGTGACACATAGCAATCACCATATAACGTCTCATTCATGACCACATAAAAATTCAAAGATCCGGCATTCCCAGATCATAAAACAAGGACAGCCCGTCATTAGAAACTAATGAAATAAAAGTTTTACTTTCTTTATGTTTAAATACACGAAATTACCAACTTAGATTTTATAAAGATGAGGAAAATCTAATCTTTTTTGCTTCAATTCCCTTACTATTCCTCGACACATCACATGGAACAACGTGTCCCAAATTCCCCGTCAATGCCTCCCATCCTTTCTGTTGTTTTTTCTTCAATTCTTTCCACGGTGAGACATGGTTTTGTTTTTGGAAGGACATGTAACGAACCAAAATCCCAACGTCCAATCAAGGGCAAATCCGTCAAACCATGGTGACATATGCCGCGATCAGATCCAACGGTCACTCGCCGACCATGGACTGGACACGAATCCCCAATAACCAATCACCACTTTCCGCTTTCCCCTTTGCTTTCAGTTCACAGCTCTCGTCGCCTTCCTCGAACCGAACCCTTCGATCAAATCCGATCAGATCTGCTTCGATTCGATTTCGAGATTCGAAGATTCATCAGCGAGTGTGTTTTCTTTCTCAATCTCTGTATTTCTCTCGTTGTTTATCTCTTCGCGTTTTGTTGCTTTTGATTTCCGTTGCGGTTGCGGTTGCTGGCGATGTTCGATGGTGTACGGTTGCGGTGTTGTTTGAAGGAGTGAGGTAGTTTGAGGGAAATATTGGAAGTGTGTGGTGTTGATGAGAGTCGTTTTTCGTTGATTCGATTCGGTTTTGTAGGTTTTGGTTGCTAGTAAGAGTGATTTAGGTGGCTGTGTTGTTGCATGTTTTTTTGGGAGGATGGAAGGGAAATGGAGGCGAGTCGTTGTAGGTTTATTAGGTTTTGGTGTGTCGGAGTGGCGATCAATTGGTGTGAGTAGAGGTGTAATAGTGTACTGAATGTTAGGGGTTTGAGAAGTGGCTTTGCTGGTTTCGAGGTCCTAATGTGTGGAACATGAAGTGTAACCCTAGGCGGAGTGGTGGTGTTGTGTTTGAAGCGATTTGAAGGGCGGTATGAATCATGTTAGGCCTAAGTTCTTCTGAGAGATCATGGATGTGGAGGATAGTTCTGGGGTTGTTTGTAGGGTTTTTGGATCAAGGATATGGCTAGAAGAGTGTAATATTTCATCCGCATACTCTTCCAACAAACTTCGGATGGAAAGCATATGTTTGCAAACTTAATCATTGTCCTTTAAATGAAGATGGAGGTTCACATTTAGGGCAGTCCTTCCAATTGTTCCATAAGGAACAAAACAAATGATTGCAGATCTGCAGATGAAGCGAATCTCCTGTATTATCATTCTAGCAATTTTTCACTCTAATAAAATTAGATCATGCTATCTTGGTGCCGAGAATTTGTCACAAAAAGATATGTGGAGCACATTGTTTTGGTTATACCATGTTTCCCATGCTTGGTAATATCTGCTCATGTTGTCTATAGCAATTAACAATTCATGTTTTTGCAAACGCAACTATAGGCACTTAAACCATCTGAAAAAAATATGGCAACCCTCCAAGACATTGGCCTTTCTGCTGCAGTAAATATGTTGTCTGCGTTGGCTTTCCTGATAGGTTTTGCCATATTGCGGCTTCAACCCGTGAATGATAGGATATACTTTCCAAAATGGTACTTAAAGGGGATTAGAGCGAGTCCTACTCATTCTTGAGGGTTTGTGACCAAATTTGTCAGTCTGGATTGAAAATGTACATAAGGTTCTTGAAATGGATGCCTGAGGCATTGTGAATGCCGGAACCTGAGCTTGTTGAACATGCTGGTCTTGATTCAGTGGCGTACATTTGCATTTATCTTCTGGGGTATTGTTCATTCCCTTTCCGTGTCTTTCGGTTTTTATATAAAACTTTTGTATTTACACAAAGTGGATGAGGAACCATTTAGGGATCACAATCAACGAAATGAGATAGAAAGAAAATCATTATTTTTTCTTTTGGTAAAATACGTGATTGTCCAACTATTTGCTTGTAACTCTTCAGAAGAAGCTACTGTCTACCCCTTGTAGGGATTCAAGAGGAGAGCCCAAGAGAAGAGTCCAACACCTGGGCCTTGAATAAAATACATATGTGAATTGGGCTCAACTGTTAACCAAAAAATTTAAGCCGATAGGTTATTGGTAGTTCATATATATATTCTATTTTTTCTCTTTCTCAACGATCGATGTGGGTAGCAACTCAACTTACCACATGTCTCAGCACCGCTTCTGTTAACCAAATTGAGCATAAAACTACAGTTGAAGATAATAATATTGTCGGGCAGAAACTTCCTCCGACAGTTCTTTGAGATGGAGAGCTGATAAATTTGTGTAGATAGTTGGGTAAGGCTATTCTGTATTTGCTTCTGTAGTTTGAGTCACATAGGAATAAGGGTGTTTGAATTCTACAGTCTTTTGGGTCTTTAAATTCTGTCAAAAGATGTCTGTGATGAAATGTGAAAATCAAATCTGCGTCTCAGAAATAACAAAGATAGTGTGGTGACCATGTGTAGTATAAAAACGCAGTACAGTGCACCACCCCTATACACATCTGTTACATGCAGCTAATCCTTTTTTTTTTTTTTCTAATGTTCTCTCTGCAGTTTGAAGATATTTGTTCCAATTGCAGTACTAGCATTTTTAGTTCTAGTTCCTGTCAGTTATTCCGGGAAAATGTTGGACCACGTTCACGATCTGACCTTTAGCGATGTTGACAAGCTATCAATCTCCAACGTCCCTCCTGGATCAAACAAGTAAGAATGAATACACGACCATGTTGAGTTGCAGCTTGCATATTGCTGCTGATCAATAGAATTCAATTTAACTTGATTTTACATTTGACTTGTATCCTTAGAGTTGAATGCAATGGCCACCATATAAAGTGTCTATTTAATAAAGGAGAGTTCAAGGATTCAAACTCTTTTGCTCATTCCACACTTGTTTTGATATCATGTTAAAAAATCAATTCCACTAAATTTTAAAGTTGATGGTAGAAAACCCAAAATTTCATTAGTATCTTAGCAGTATATGGTCGGTTCTATGAAACTGCATATTCATTAAGTTTTCCAGAAAGTGATTAATGGTTGATGCCACTGATCATGCGCAAATATACATGCTAATAGCTTGTTCCCTTCATTGAGGTGATATTTTATGTTGCCACTTGCCGCTACAGAGTAGGAGCGTATGTGTTGATCTGTCATCTGTTGGAGTCGATGCCAATTGTTAAGCATTAACTATTGTCTATGAACCATCTGCCATACACGAACAGAACTTTCTCTTTGGCTGCAGAATTGGTTTCCTAACATTTAGTAATCAAATTCAACACTGAACCTTAATTTACATTTCATATACTTTTATAAAACTGCCAGGGTTTCCATCTATTTTTATAGAAGCTGATGTTTTGTAATGATCATGCATCAGTCACCTCCACCGACTAAACAATTAATTTACATAATAGCCGCTTCAAATTGTTTTCAAATTTCTCAAAAATTAATAGAAGGGGACTTATATTATTATCAACTAAGACCAGTTTGTGTGGTTGCATTCTTTTTGTCTGTGTAAGATGGGGGTAGGTGGGTTTTCTTTGTAAAATGATTTTACGAAGTTAATAATATTATTATAAGTTCGTTCAAGCGTTCAACTATTGATATACCAATTGCACTCGGTGACTGAACTTCTAAGCTGACTAAAATGGTGTGGTGAAATTACATTTGTGAAAATTTTCAGGCAAAAAATACGGTAAATGGTTCAAATAGTTCGAGCACTTATAAAAGATTGCAGACAACATTGATTTTCTTCATGGAATTATTCAATAAAATATTACAGATTTGGCAGCTTCTGTGTTAGAAGAGTGGCATCTGACTTGCTATACTTTGAGATTTGCCACAGATGGACTTCCATTTGTATCTCAATTTCTTAATTTCGTTGGAGTTTTCCGGTAACTGTTGCTTTGACATATCTCTCTATGCGATGTAGGTGGTGTACAAGGCAAATAAACTTGCAAAATTGGTCGATGAGAAGATGTCATCCAAAAACTGGCCTACTTACTATGAAAATAAGTATGAACCCCGTCCTTCCAAAAAGCCAACTACTAAGGTACTCTCCATCAAGACTATCCATGCAGAGTTATGTTTAATTTCTAAGGTACTCTCCATCAATACATATCCAAGAAACCATTAAGTATGAAAGTAATGCACTAATTTGTTGCTTTCTTCTTAATTTGACTACCACAATTGCACTACCCCTTAATTGTGTCCCATGTAGACAGGTTTTTGTGGCTTATGGGGAGCTCGGGTGGACACCATTGATTACTACAAAGAGAAGATTGAGAAACTAAGTGAACAGGTGAGTTTTGTGTATTAGTTGCCATGCTTCATACCAAATCTACAACTACTTGGCCCATGTCTGTGATATGGTAGAATTCCTTAGCATGGGTTGGTCGAAAAATTGATCTCTTAGCTCATTTTGAAATATTCCTCGCTCTTTTTTCCCATTAACTAAAGACTTTGCTGATTGGAGAAAGCTGAGCTTTGAATTTCCCCTAGAAAGCTGAGATGTAAATTTCCATTGAAATTTCGAACAGTGATTGTGGCTTGTTGAAATATATTGTGTCATTGTGTTGAGCCTTCTGTTGATGTTCTAGCTGTGGTTTCCTGATCTCTCCTCTTGAAGGACTTCCAAGAAACTATCATCTAGCCAGATAATTCAATAAAATGAGTTGTTTTCATTTTTAAACCATTGTCTTCGGAGACTGTAGATGCATGCATACAAGTTGAACCTGATTTTTAATTTTTACAAAGTTTTTCTTCTCGAGGCCAGTTTTCTCAATAACTATCATGGTTCTTTTTGTAGTCATGCCCTGCTATGTTGTAACTTGTAAGGTGGCTGATGGAGCCTGCGTACTTTTTTTTAGTCAAAAGGTCGACAAATTAATTTTTTATAACTTGGCTACTTTTTGTTCTGAGCATTATTACGATAACCAACTCTTACTACATCTCTTGCCATGATCGAGTATTATGTAGGAAGCTGCAGAACGGGAAAAAGTTCAGAGTGATCCAAAGGCTGTTTTACCAGGAGCTTTTGATTCTTTCAGATCTCGATGGGGAGCAGCTGTTTGTGCTCAAACTGAACAATCAAGCGACCCCACTATCTGGCTTACTGAATGGGCTCCAGAGCCAAGTGATGTTTACTGGAATAATCTTGCAATACCATATTTTGAACTCAGTATCCGGAGGCTACTCATGGCTGTAGCTTTTTTCTTCCTTGTATTCTTCTACATGGTCCCGATAGCATTTGTCCAATCTTTAGCCAACATAGATGGGATGCAAAAGGCTCTTCCTTTCCTACGGCCTTTAATAGCCACGTGCGTTTCTTCTGCTTCATCTTTGCACTGCTTTTTTTCGTGCTGATAGTTTTGTTTCTACTTGAGATTTTGGCAGGTTAGAATCTCTGAAAATATATTGTAGATAGTTATTGTAGTTATTGGCATATTAGTGCGTTCAAGTTTCTCTGGGAGTTTTATCAGTTTGTTCTAACAGTAACCATAGATGATTCAGGAAGTTTCCAAAGGCTTTCGTTCAAGGAGTTCTTCCTGGCCTTATACTGAAGATTTTCCTCCTTTGATACCCTTTGGCTGTGATGGCCATGTCCAAGATAGAAGGGTACACATCATATTCATCTTTGGAGAGAATATCAGCTGGCAAATATTATCTGTTTGTCCTTGTCAATGTTTTCCTTGGAAGCATTATTACAGGAACAGCATATCAGCAGCTCCCAAAATTCTTACATCAGTTCGCAACTTAGTATTTTACTCTCAATCATGCATTAAGACTGCCTTTGCTATTAATTTCCTTTGTTTTGTTTTATTTTGATAACTAGTACATGTAAAAGCGATCTTTGATCTGATACCTTGGTATTTTCAATGTTCACCATTGTTGGGACCAAACTTTCTTTTACCAAGTCAAATTGATTTTATTTTATTTTTTGGAAAAAACCAAGTTAAATTGATTTAAACACATTGCAATCTTGTTCTTCAATTCCAGTAGCTGTCTATACGGTGATTTTGTATGCCAAGTGTATCTATTTCTACGTCAAATTTCATGTCTTTTCATTATTTAATCAGAATCAATGCATTCTTGCAGTATTCCAAAGGACCATTGGAGTGTCAACCCCAATGAAAGCAACTTTCTTCGTAACATACATAATGGTTGATGGTTGGACTGGAGTAGTTGTCAGATTTGTTCCCTTTGTAATATACCGTGCAAAGAATTCCTTGTTAGTCAAGACCGATCAAGACAGGGGGCAGGCGATGGACCCTGGTTTTCTGGATTTTGCTACATATGAACCTCGCATACAACTATACTTTTTGATTGGATTAGTGTATTGTGTCATCACACCGATACTTCTGCCTTTGCTTACTTGGTTTTCCGTCACCAGGTACATGTTCTTCCCTATAATTCAAACTTTCGTTCTCTAGTCCATCACCTGTATATTACTCCTTTACAAGCATAGCACTAAGCATAAAATTATAAAAGTTGTTTTTTGTGTTAAAGATCACGTGTATTAAGATGTTCACATGTGCCTTTTTACATGTTCGGAGTGTACTAAATCCCTATAGCATCTGATACATCTAAATTGGTTGCATCAAATCGTGTGTTTGTTTTTTATTGGCTGTTGATTTGATTATTAATGTAATTACCAATATATCTGTATGGTGTCCTTTTTTATGACGTCACATTGACTAATCACATAAAATGAGAACCGGAAGCTAACATGCTAGGCTGCAAGGAAAGCTATTGGTAACTCTGGTAGAGAATAAGCGTTTCAGTTGCTACAGTGGTTGAATCTGGAACATATTCGGTGGGTGCTGCTTGCTTTGCGGTGGTTGTGGGGTGTGAAACCTTTTCGACAGAATTTAGCTTAGATGATCTTGACATATCTAATTCAAACCGCCACAAGCTTTCATCTCCCAGATTCGTTTTGACACAACACATTGAAATATTGAGTTCTGGCACACCTCCCCAATAAACCTTGCGCATTATAAAACAAGTTATATGCCGTGAGGTTTGCATGGGCTATGTGTCTGACGGTCAGATACCCTCATGTCGTGTGTATCGTATTTATGTCTTATAATTATGTTGTTGCGGTGAGATTCAGTGTAATTCTTTTGCCAGACAATATTATCTGTTTATGCTGTATATTTATCATTGTGTAGATAAGCTAATGAAGCCAATTTGTCTTGTTCCCAGATCATTAATATTTATGACCGGAAATACGAGTGCTGCTGCCTTTTGGCCTGATGTACATCGGCAGATACTTATTGGCCTGTTTATATCACATATTCTGTTGCTGGGATTATTGAGCGCCAAAAGTCTGAAGAGGTCAACGCCATTGCTGATTGCACTGCCTGTCTTGACCATCTTTTTTTACTACTTTTGCAAGGGGCGCTTCGAATCTGCATTTGTAAGATTTCCACTACCGGTTAGTGTCTCTCCTTCAAGTGCCTTTTTTTGTTCTTGTATGGTGAACATATGAAGAGTCTATTCCTCAAGATCACCCGACATTTCATGGGTAAATAATTCCTAAATCACTACAGAATCGTCAACGATGTTCCATGGATTTTCTGCCTTCTAGTAACTAGGCTATGGAAAGTCCTGACCAGCTTAGCCTATGCCGTGACCAACAGTTTTGAATAAGCAGGTTTATGCAATGCTGCATGAAACGTTTGTCCTAGATATAAACATTGAAGGATGTTGTGAATTTGGACGAAGAGCAATTAGTTGCGTTGCAGTTCTGAGAATCGTGGACCAGCCTGCGCCTGTGAACTTTTAAGCATCCTAACCCGAACGGTTTTAGTTTATGTCCTGTTTTCTTCTGTCTATTCGCGGCATGAACTTGTCAAGTAGAACATTTTGTAACCTTGACAATTTCATGCACTCATTGCGCATCTGTCTTGCAGGACGCGATGAGGAAGGACACCTTAGAACGGGGCACTGAGCCAACTCTCAACTTGAGAGCCTATCTCCGTGATGCCTATTTACAACCGGTTTTCAAGGGTGGCGAGATGAATCCACTGTACAACATCGTTGATGAGGAAGAGGATGGCTCCACTCATAGCAACAAAGAGGGTTTTCGAGAGGAATAGTCGAACGTCTCTTGCCAGTCCTGATACTTCTGACAATATGGTTTGAGATCATCGAAAATTTATTCGTCAAGGTGCATATGGCTCTTCCCTCTTCTCTGTTCTCATATGTTTAGGTAAGGCTACAGCGTCCAGCTAGGCTTGCGGTTTTATGTACGTGTCAGGCAGAGACTCGCGTGTAAATCTACATCAGGAAAAAAAAAAACAGCGTATTCCCAATATTTTCCATAGTAGTAATTGCCATATCTCCCAATTTTTTTGTCCGTCTCCTGACTATTGCTCTAATCGATGACTGAAAATTGTACAAGATCACAGTTTAAACACCGTATAACAGTAGACGGAGCTTTCTTGTATTACTGGTTATCTTCATTCGCAACACGAAGTTTCGTCGCTTCGGAAATTCATCTCGTGTGACTACACGACATAATCAAGAACCTAACATTCCTTGTTCCCGAATCATGGTCTTGACGGTATGTATGTTGGTCACAAGGGGCACGAAGATGGTGGCCTCTCGGAGTTGCTCGTCTCACTTAGTAGTACCAGTTGACAACCTGAAAACGGTAAAGTTAAATCTTGGTCTTAGATTTGTAGAAGAGTACAGCGTAGGATACGGGAACAACTTTATTGTTTATGTATTTCGAATCATAGTACCATATGGTCATATACAATGCTTACAATCTCGATCACAAAAGAATCAAATATTGGCAAGCAACATATATTAGACATGTAAGCAAAGCCAACAGAAAACTATTCTAGATCATAAAGGTCCTAATCAGAGTCACTAGTGCTAATTTTCTTATATTATATCTTCAACAATGATTAAGAAATACTAATTAAAAATGTCCAATAAAAAAATTGCTTAATGCATGCTAATAGTACACTTTAAAGGTAGAAAAAGAACTATGGGAACAGGAAAAAAAGAGAAGCCCTAGAGCATGTTTCAATTCTCTATATTTCTCTGATAAGCAAGGGACTCTCATACTATGATCTATTCCTCTTCTTCTCTCATCATCAAAACATTAGAGCCTGATAATCTCATCTTCAAGATCATATCTTATACGATGTCGAACAAGGGAAAAGATCAAGCGAAGGCATCAACATCGCGGTCTCGCGACGACGACGACGATCGTCAGCAAGAAGCTCCATTGAGTCGTTACGAGTCACAGAAGCGTAGAGACTGGAACACCTTCTGCCAGTACTTGAATAACCAAAAGCCTCCAGTGGCCATGGCTCAGTGCAAGTCCAGCCATGTCCTGGATTTCTTGAAATACTTGGATCAGTTTGGCAAGACCAAAGTTCACATACAAGAGTGCTCTTTCTATGGGCAGCCTGAGCCTCCAGGCCCTTGTGCTTGTCCACTCAAGCAAGCTTGGGGCAGCCTCGACGCGCTCATCGGGCGCTTAAGGGCCGCCTACGAAGAGAATGGTGGTGCCTCGGAGACGAACCCATTGGCGTCCGGGGCCATCAGGGTGTACTTGAGGGAAGTTAGAGACTCTCAAGCTCAGGCTAGAGGGGTTCCTTACAAGAAGAAGAAGAGAAGGAAGACTGCTGCTGCGAGTGATGCTCGCTAGCTTGAGCTTCCAATATTAACCGGAAATCGAGCAGTTTCTTTCTATTTGAATATGACGAAGGATGCTTCGTGATATAAGTCCAGATGGATGCAACAACCTGCAAAGACACTTGCACCGGAAATCAGCAGGCAGAAAACTTTCTTGGATCTCATACTTGTAAAATCCCAAACCTCCTGCATCGAAGGCGCTTCAACAGACGATGCACCGGATAATCAGCATGGTAAAAGCATCTATGCTCAAGCATATGGTACCTAAAATTTTGACAAGTATTGCAACAATTACTTGGATTGTTTTTATTTTTATTTTTATTTTTATTTTTGAGTCTCAAGTTCCTAGCACTTGGTATAGTTTGGTGGCCAAGAGGGTAAAAGGGTGCATTATGTCACGGGTTAGAAACCTCACCGACCTACCTCATCCGTGACAATTAGCTATGATATGTGATTTGAGTTGTTATTCATGTCAACAGTCACAATTCATCTGAGAATGCCGACATTTTAACCACCATATATACGATCCTCCCATCAATCATTTCAACAACCTAATTGTGTTACATGAATCAACCTATTTTGACATGGAAGGAAATTCAAGGAGGATTTGGTTTGCCACTTCAGAATATTAACCAGCCTTCCTTGACTTTGTCCTGTACAATATCATTGAGATCGTCAAAACACAATCTCCGTGTTACAAATATATAACAAGGATAAGATTTTATAAATTTCGTCCTTGATTACGTGAATATGTTATTTTTTTTTAATGTTGCAATTTGTTTTGTTCGTCACCACGGTTAGAGTTCAAGTCCTATAGATCAGACAATCTTTTCAGATCTGATCATCTTGTTGATTGCTTAAGTACAATGCAGATTCACCTCAAGCACAACCTCTACTAGTCAATTTAAGTGACAAGAGCCATGTATATGAATAAGCTCAGAGCTAGATTCCAGGCCATAACGTTTGATTCGATCACGGGAAAGGCGACTATAACGACCTCTAACTTGAAGCTTAAGGGTGAGAATTGCTTGAGCATAATTACCCTTAAACTCAATGATAGTATTTAGATTAACTAAGCAGGGTGTGTTATAACTTTTCCTCCACAGCTTTTACTGCAACAATAATTACAGGATAGTATTTAGATTGACTTTTTTGCCTCAACTTTTTCATATATTCCTCGCTGAGGTTGATGAAATCAAATATCATTGGTGTTTGCTTTTTTTGAGATTTCTTTTTGGATTCTGTTAGATTTCTTGCTTGCCATGGTGGCATGGAGTATTGGTGTGTACTCATACACATTATAAAATATTCATTAATGAGCGGTACATTATAAAATATTGATGCTTGCGATAGTGTGTCGTCATACATATGGAGTATAGTCCATGCATGCCAGGACATTTTGTCAAAAGAATAATAATGTTTGCTTCTCCAACACTTATTTCTTTATTGGATAATCAGGGGTTATAGCTTGATGGACGTTTTATTGAGTTGTATCTAGATAAACTGGTTTGTTGGCCGAAAAACGACCGAAGAAACCATTGTAAGGGTAAAAATAGTAGCCAAAGAAACGACTCCAAAACAAATTCACGAGGCTTTGGTCTCATCCATGATAACCAAAAGAAACAAGTTAATTAGCATTTCTAAATTGAGATCATTTATAAAATCGAAGATTATAACTTACTGATTTTATATAGCTCGTAACTTTACGGAGTCGGATTATGAGCTATTTCTAGTTCTTTTATCGAAGTGGTAAGATTTGTTTTTGTTTTAATGAAATCTTGATATAAAAAAAAAAAAAAAACAAGGGTTTAGGCTTCATCCTCATAAACCTCCCAACCCGTGAGGTGAATTTGGATCCTCCGTTGTAGCATAGCTGTTGTTTACACGCAGCAAATCTCATCTAAAGGTCCAAAAAAAATTTGCATTTTACTTCGCTAGTATTTTCAAAGGTTCAAAGATTGTTGTTGGACAACAGACTATCCGAAGCCCCACGATACTAACTTCCCAATTCCTATTCAACAAGAAGCGTACAAGCTAAAGGAGATGACTAGTTTTATTGCATCAAGAGATGAATATTTGGTTAAGATTGATTAGCCAAACATTATCAAGAAGCATTTGGATGCTTCTCTATGGTGAGTCGGTCAGATGTCAATTGCAAGCTTGTCTATTTCGTTGTAGGTCATAAAATGTTTGGTCAAGTTTAGACTAAACAATAAAGCATAAAATAATTTAAAATAAATGTTAAAAAGACACTTTTGAGCCTAATGCATATGGTTTTATCTTTCATTGGTAATTTTTCGTTCCAGTCACTTCAAGTGCGCTAGTAGTTTTGATCATGCAAGTTTTTTCTAATCAAAATAATAAGCCTTGGATACAGATTATCAGTTTGTAACAGTATTCTATTTATCGAAGAAGAAGAAGAGCCTAGAGGGTAGACAAGGGAGCTTTCTCAAAATTCAAGGAGTTTCAAAGAAGTCGAGTTAGATTTGTTGAGGATATGTGTGAGCAGGATTACCCACATCGACCATGGAGAAACAGAAAGAGTAGAATATATATATGAGGAACCCATAACCCATTAGCTTAGGCTTTTGGGTTAGCAGCTGGACCCAGTCCATATGTACATTCTACTCAGGTCCGGTTTGGATTTGGATACTATTCAGCTGTAAATACAGAGATTCTTCAAACAGCAGCCCATCTCTCGCAAGGTACAGTGATAACAATGTCCAAAAGAAAGAAGAATTATCAAGTCCAGCCAGAATCCAGAATTATATTTGTTGGAAATATAGCAGTCCAAATGCATACGCCTGATGCCATGGAGCACAGCATGGAGCTCTCTTTATAATTGCAATTCACCTTTAAATGCTTCACCATCCAGGAACCAAGATGCCCTTGGAGATACTGTCTATCTTGCACCTACAAAGATTCAGATGGTCAAAGGTAATGCGTTTTCATGCGATTGTTTCTCCGGTTCTTGAGCCATAGGAATCGCCTGATAAATTCAGACGATAGCACAAGAGTATGAAGAAAACATGCAAGAGAATAAGTACCCTGTCAATTGACTCTACAATCCGATTCCACGAATTCACATCGTAAACAGACATTGTAAGATCTCTGTGTACATGGGATGCAAAATGCGCATCTCCAATAACCTCCATTGCCACCCTTTTGCGAATCACACTACCCACCCAGGACGAGCAACACAATCTTTTCCTGTTTGGTTTCAGCTTTGAAGGAGTGCCAATCTATTCCCTGTGGTAACCAAGGAACTGCTACATCCCACAACCTTCTTCAAATTTCTGTCCTGTATCTGTGCACGAGTCATCGAAGCAGAATCCCACAATCCCACAGCAGCATACAGACCAGATACACCAGCATAATAAGAGCAATTCCTTGGGTCCAAGTAAAAAAGCTGTCTCGCTGCAGCTTCGCCAAGGGAGACATTCTTATAGACCATACAAGAGGCAAGAACAGCACCCCACATTGAGGGACCCGGCTCAACATTCATCTCACGGATGATATGTACGGCCTCATCTATGTACGGATGATATGTACGGCCTCATCTATGTGGCCGTATAGACCATATGTACGTGCAAGAAGATCTATCATACATGAATAGTGCTTCTCTCCAGGAGAGAGATTGTATTTGCTAGTCATGCTATTGAAAATTGTTAATCCGTCACTAACCAGGCCAGTCTGGCTGCAAGCGAACAGAAAACATAAGACCATGACATGGTTTGGCTTTCATCTTCCATCCTCTTGAATACAGCAATCGCCTTGTGCCCCTAGCCATGCTGGGCATATCCACCCATTAGAGATGACCATGAGATGATGTTCTTTTCATCCCGTTCATCAAAAGCACGCTGGGCTTCTTCCAGTTCTCCACATTTCGCATACATATCAATAAGAGCATTACTCGTGGCAACATCATAATCCAGACAATAATTGATAGCAACTCCATGGATTTGTCTCCCTCAACTCAGGGAGACTCTGTTGGCACAAATGTTCAACATAAAGCATAATAGAACATCATCCATTTCTATGCCGCTTCGATGTATTGCAGCAAAGAGAATAAAGGCAGTGGCACCATGTTTAGATTCATGAGCATAACCATTAATCATCGCAATATAAGATAACACATCCTTTTGCATACGCATCAACCAGCTACGCACCCAAACGAGCATGTGAATCAAAACCGAGTTGCAATGGAAATGCATGAATTCGCTGTACATTGAACAGCTGAAGACCTTGATTGCAAGAACCCAACAAGCTTCCCAATGTAAAATGATCAGGCGACACGCCTATTTTAAGATGAAGAATATGAGAAGTCGCAGAATTGATAATGAGAAAGATTAACAAAAAGACAATCAATAACAGAAAACAACCCCGATATTCCTGTCATGCACAACACGAGGGCCACAATTATATGATCAGCAGACACTCATGTAGGAGTCACACACATTTCACTGCATTCCTGCTTCAGAATTTTCGCATGATGTTAGCATATCACGCTATTATAGAGAATACTGAACTTTCTAAGATATCATTGACCACATCGAAAAACCAGTTATACACGAAAAAGCTAATGTACCTTCCCTCAGCATCGACCGGCAAGTCCAAAAAGCTTCAGTTACGAACCCATTAAAGGCATATCCTCCGATCACACAATTCCAGCTAACCAAGTCCCTCTCATTCATAGTTCCAAAAACATAACTCGCATCCTCTATACGCCCACACTTACAATGCAGATCAACTAGAGCCCTTTGAACAAACAAGTTCCCCATAAACCCACTCTTCTCCACACACCCTTGCACTTGCTTCCCGCTTCTCAAGCACTTGAGTTTTGTACAAGACATCAATGTGCTCCCACATGTGAATTCATTTGCTTCTATGCATGTGAATTCATTTGCTTCTATGCCAGCACGTCCCATATTGCGGAACACGTTCAGGGCTTCATTGAAGAGATCTTTCCTGGCATGGCGGGATACTGTAGCGGTCCAGGATACTGGGTCTCTTGTAGGCATTTCATCGAACAGCTTGTCGTGCACCGACTATGTTTGCGGGTTAGACATGGGATTTGATCAGATTATGGTTTAAAGCTCGATTTCAGAAAGACCCATATGAGATATATGTTGAGTTGTGGAGTCTGATTTGCCAGAGACCCCTTGTGCGTTACGTTTGCGGGAATCGGAGGGCACGAACGGTTGTATGGGCCTTTCACCCAAGATGTAGACTTATTATAAATACCCTGTAATTCTAAACCCTAAAACTACGAGTGAATTGTCTTGCACTAGTGTGGTCGTGGATATAGGTCAGATTCGACTGGACCACGTTAAATCTTGGTGTTCATCGTTCTTATTTTCGCTTTCCTTTCTTGCATTTATGAGTGTGTGCGTCTGTAATCTTCAACAATATATTGATAGAGAATCCGAGGCGTAGCTGTGGAATTTCTGGGTGCAAATGCGTGCGATGATATTGCTGGGGTGAGCAAAGTTTGGGAGGGTGAAATCACTTCAAATAATGTTTGATTATGGATTTCAAAAGTTCCAGATGAGCTCAAGTACTCAACTATATGATGATCAACATTTCACCTGTCAAGATGAAATCTGACCAACTCGTTTCTAAAAACTTTGTCGAAGAAAATTATTTTTGAAAAAGGAATTCTTTAATATAGGTATTGGATCGTAATGAATGGTACAATAATAGTGAGATAAATGTATTTTTTTCACACTTTTTTTTTTAATGAATTTTCGTTATTTCTTCAAATCAGATTGTATTTTTTAAAATATGTAACTCTAATGATCATTAAAATTTAACAATTAATTTTTAATATATTTTTTTTTCTGAATGGACTATGCTCTCCTTTATTTTTCCTACAGCTGTATCAAACTCAAATTTGGTTTGAAAACTATTTCTTCATCTCAATTTAATTGAAATATTTTATGTTGAGAAACGAATAATTTTTTTATTTTGTTGTACAAGTGAAACACTTTTGGAAAAATAATTTGAATAAGAATATCAAAATATCATTATTATTTATTTTATGTCATATTATACAATCTTATCATTTCTCCTTCTTTCTCCATTTCTTCTCACACATTTTAAAGGATATATTGATTATTTTAATATTAAATAAACATTCATATTTATATCTTTATAAATAAACATGATCTTCATATTTTTTCTATCCCACGATTATTCTTTATATATGAATACAAGTCTCGTTTTCATATCAAAGTATTTCTGATCATATCGTAACATGTATTTGATTGAACTACGTAATTTATACCATTATTAATATTTCATGATAAATTTATAAAAAAAATTAATTAATCATCATCATATATATAATAATGATATATTTATTATTGTCGTGGGATGGAGAGTTTTTTGTTTTTTTTCAAAATCATTAACGTTGTTTAGACCCAAAAAGTCCAATAGAACTGAAACCGACTGTGCAGGTGCAGCACCTTTCTACCTTTCTCCATGAACTCAACCCACCCACTCTCTCTCCCTCGCTCGCCTCACTTCCCTTTACCAAACATGAACCCTCCACCACCACCGCAGCCACCGGCCCACTTCACCTCAATCGACGAACAATCCCTCCGCGACGAAGTCCTCTTCCTCCACCACCTCCACCGCCGCGGCCCACCCACCCTCTCCCTCACTCCCCCCTCCCTCAAACCCAAACCCAAGCCCTCACCCTTCAAACGCAAAAAACCCAAAACACCTCTCTCCTCCGACAATCCATGGCCTACCACAACTGACTCACCCTCATCCACTCCATCATCAGCAGGCTGGGCCCAGTTCAAGCCCAGGCCCAACAACCCCACCCGCCGCCCCGCCACGGCCCACGAATCCGCCTCCATCATCGCCTCCAAAGCCCAGCACAAAGCACTCAACTCCTCCACCGACTTCTTCAACGACGAAGAAGAAGAGGAAGACGACGACAATGACGGAGATGAGGGGCACTGTGATGATGAGGGGAGCGTCGAGTACTCGTTCTTTGTTAATGTGTTTGAAGGGGACAGGGAATTGAGGGGGTACTATGAGGGGAATTGGAGGTGTGGTGAGTTTGTGTGCTTGGTGTGTGGAGGGATGGGGTTGAAGTTGAGGAAGAGGCACGGGAACTGCGTGTCGTTGGTGACGCATTGCGTGACGGTGAGGAAGACGGGGAGGCGGAAGGCCCATAGGCGGTTCGGGATGGTCGTTTGTAGGGTGCTCGGCTGGGATATTGGTAATCTGCCCAATATTGTTCCCCCGCCGGGGAGGGAGGGCGGGGAGAATGACAAGGCCGTGCAGGGTGGTGTTGAGCTGCCGCAGGTTGTTCTTGAATCTTGATAAACATATCTGTTGATTGGTGCTGTTATGTGTTGTGATTTTTGTGCATAGAATTGTCAACTGACTAAACTGAAGCATTGCAATGTGAAATTGAGGGATGGTCAGAAGTTTTAGTTCTCGGGTTTGTGTGTACGCGATTTTATGTTTGTACTATAGAGTTGCAATTTGAAGAGATAGCGAGTTCATAGAGTAGATTATAATGGTGTTTGTAACAATGACAAGTGGTATGAAATAGTAGAGCATCGCTTGCTGGGTGACTTCTTGCTTTAGAGGAGTTAAAGCTGTTGATGGTCATCAAGGGTCGGGGTTATAATGACGGTTTCTACTTAAGTAGCTGGTTATTCATGTGGTGGATAATGTGGATGAATTGAGCTTATCATCAGGGACTCGGTTATTTCTGTATGGGTGTTATGAAGAAGAATTTGGGCGAGGTCCATGGCAAGGTTGATAGATGTTCATCATATTATAGGTTAACACCAAAAAACTAGAAGAATGAGCTTGTAGAAATGCATGACTTGATGGTCTTGCATCTGATTTTAATTTGATTTGACATTTGTTGACTGATATACTTGCTCAGACTATAAAAAATACTCCTAGATAGGCCATTGTACCTAGTATATGAGCACTAGTTATCGAGGTGATGCTTACATTTTACTGTACAGTGTATTACCGAGAATTGCTCAATCTGCATCGTTTCTTTCATCACAAAATGTTTGGATGTACACTGTGAATGCATTGTCACTGGCTTGGTGCGTCTTACTAATTATATTCATTGATATTGCTCTAAACATGGAAATTGTTCGTTAGATGTGAAGATTCATATTGATACATATTGCTCATCAAGTTTATTTCATCAGGTTTCTTTCTTATAGATTTAGGAACTAAAAATCTGCATGGCCAACAAGTTGTCCAAAACAGCAACCTCCAGCGGTCACCAGCGTATAGATAGATGTTATGATCCTGGTCACAAGTTTTTTCAGCTGTCACCTTTCCCTGGTAGATAAAATGGCTGCTGTTCTTCCCCTTAATATTTACATCCATTTTTCTATCACTGTTCTGAGAATGGTGTTGAAACTAGCCTGCCACTCGGTTCGTCCCCATCCCTGCCCCCTGTTATTGCATTGGGCTTGTTCAAGATAAACTTTGTTATGAATCCATCCTGCGGTGAATTTTTATTTTTTTTTTTGGACTAGTTCTGGAATGTATTGATAGTTTGGTTGTTTGAAATAGGATTGGAGTAGAAATGCTGATGACAATAAGTTTGGAGCTGAAGAGATGGTGGCAAATAATAATGCAAGGCTTTTTCTATTCTGTACCACATTCACATTCTGCGATCAAAACAGCCTGCACTGCCATGATCCTTTTTTGTAGAGTTGCATTTGGAACTCTGCTTGCCTTTTTCATGATTTCAAATAGTTTATTTGCTTGTTCCCAGGGAAATTCTTCAGACAACCAAAAGACCGATGAAAACATCGGAGGTTCAGCTGGAGATATGACAATCGATGAAATAAATGGCTCCGGAGGTGAAGTAAGTCGCTTGGCTTTTTCCATGCAGTTTTCCATTTGTGTTAATAAATTAGTTCCAAAACTTGGTTCAACAATATGGATATTGAATTTTAATTTGTGCACTGATTGAATTGCTAGGATCTAGTAATATGTTTGAATACAAAACCCATCTGTTCGCTATTGTTTTTTCAACCCAAAAACTAAGGAACATCTTCATATTACTTTCGCGTGTTCTTTCTTCAAAGCCAACCAAGGTGAAAATTTTCATGTCACAATTTAACCTAGTTAATGACCTAGATTTCCTTATGGTAATTGCAGCCAGAAGAACCGGTTGCCTCTTGAGTTGCTGCAGCTTCATCTAAGATTATCATGATAGGAGGTATGGAAACAATTTCATTACTTTCCATTCAAAAAATCGCTCTGCTTGGCATAAATGTATTGTCAAAGTGGTTGAAGATCGAAGATCGATGCTTTCTCGATCACATTTTTCAGGTCTAACATGAATTGGTACGACCCTAGAGGGCTGAAACGGAAGGAAAAGGGCCTATCGTAATCTCCAACCGAAGAGTATGTAGAGTGCCTAAATTTTACTTCGGCTGGTTCAAATTTGTCTTGGAGCCATGTCGCACTTTCTTTGTTGGTTTTATGTGGTAAAACAGAGTTCTGAGGATAAGGACTCTGACAATAATATGAGTATTGATCTAAGTATTGCGAGTCATCTCGGTTGTTTGTTGATGATTGATTGTGTTCTAATTCACTGTCTGTGTTTCTCTTTTGACCTGCGATTTCCCTGTGACCTTGGTTGAAATGTTGGCTGATCGAAGTGTGAAGCTGATACTGCAGGGAGATATGGTTTCCCATCAAATCTTGAAAAGAAGCGTTCTATTCCTTTGAATCTGTCCTGCAAGACAGACAATAAACTTGAGTCAAGATTTATAGCTCAACGATCAAGATGATATCCAAATGTTTATGTCACTTGGAGCGCAAGGAAGTGGTGAAGGGAGTCATAATCAGCTTTTGACTGCTCATTTTCCTAGCAAGTCATATTCAGGACTTGGGACATTGAATAATCCTTTGAACAGATTTATGCCTTGGCTTCCAAGCAAAAGTAGTTTGAGCTCAACGAGGCTCACGTGATAAATTAAAAATAATTAGAATCTTTGATAAAGGTGAATATACCATTAAGGATCAAATATATAATGAGTTTTTTTTTTCAATTAATGTAAAAATGAGTTTTTCATCTTAATTATTGATTTTCTAGTTCAAAGATATTCGGTCGAATAATCTTTTTTTTTTTGAGTAAAAATGTTCAAATTATATATTTATATCACTCAATCCTTAAAGAAATTTCTTGCATATATTTTTTAAAATCATTTATGTTTTGAAGGTCATGCTTATCTAAAATCATTCGTAATAATTTTCTTATTTTTATTCATACAGTATTTTTCAATTAACCAAAAAAAAATCTTAAACTAAAAAAAAAAAAAAAAACCATAGGACTACGAGTGCTTTAATGTTCCCATCCCCGTTGTCCTAGAAAATTCGTTTCATCCACAAGGAGAAGGGCCACAACGCCGCCCTCCCTATAAATACAGAGAATCCCTCTCCCATCACTCCATCACCAACATCTCAATATCCAAATCTCACCTCTCCTCCCAAAATCCCACAACGCTCTCTCTCTCATCCTCGCTCGCATCGCTCATCGGAGATGGCCGGAATCGGACCGATCAGGCAGGATTGGGAACCGGTGGTGATCCGCAAGAAGGCTCCCACCGCCGCAGCCAAGAAGGACGAGAAGGTCGTCAACGCCGCTCGCCGCGCCGGTGCCGAGATCGAGACCGTCCGCAAAGGTTTACAACATAATATTCTTCTTGATTTCGTCTTCCTATTTCTGTGTGGTTATTTTGCTGGATCTGTTGATATCGATGATGAGGATCGGAGGAGTTGAAATTAGGGTTTATTTCTGTTCGTTTTTCATTTTGGAGAAATTAGGAAATATCTGTTAGTCAGGTTGTTGATTAATTCGAGGAACTGATTTGTGTTGCGGGCTCGAGAATCCGAGTTGTGTTGCGGCCTCGATGAGTTGTTTTTGTGATATCTTGTTTGATAGATGGACGAGAAGTATTGACGTGCGGCCTCGATGAGTTGTTTTTGTGATATCTTGTTTGATAGATGGACGAGAAGTATTGACGTGTGGTGTTGTTGGTAGATTATGAAGTCGACGTTATTGATGCTCGGTTCGAGGGAATATTGATTCATTTCTTGTGGAAACTGCTGGGTGCGATTGATTGTTTGAAAGAAAATAGTTGATGGCTATTGGTGTTAATAATGTGTATCATTGAATGTGTGGCTATACGGTTTGCCTCTGGCAAAGCAGGTGGTGTTGAATGCTTCCGGGGCTGTATGGTTTGCTCCCGGTTTGATGGAGAATTGGTTTCTGCTGCTGCTGTTGCCTGTTGGTTTTCTGTTGATGTTAGTGAATTTGTGATTCTGTTTTAGTGGTTTGAAGGAAACTTAGTATGGTTCTATAATGTTCACATTTTGGGATAGGATCCATCCCTGACTTACATTTTGTTTCATATGTTTAATATTTAATCATTTATTGTTTGGTACATGATGGCTTTCCTTTTTCTGGGTTCTGCATGTGGTGGATATTTTTTTGGCTGATAGTAAATACTTTCTTATGCAGCAACTGCTGGCACAAACAGGGCGGCCTCCAGCAGCACTACCCTGAACACCAGGAAGCTTGATGAGGAAACTGAAGTTCTTGCTCGTAAGTACCGTGTCTATTATCCAATCTGATGTTACTGAATATTGTATTTGTTTCTTAGGTGACAGATCGGCACTCTTTGATTTTTATATTGTCCTTTTGTGGATTCGCTTGCCTCTTCCTAGGTGTTTTCACTTGTATCCCTGTTCTACTCAGAACTAGAAAAGATTAAATATCTAACCTCCCATGAGTTTGGAACAAGATTTTCATGGATTCTTGAAATGCCAATGCTCATGAACATGTATTAGTTCTGTCAGTTATCTATGCTTTTTCTCATCTGTTTTCTAAGTCAGTGGAGCTATTATGTTTTTTTAATACCCTTGAGATACTTAGGACAGTAGGAGCTCGTCTTCAGGGATTGGTGTAGACATGGTTTAGAAATGGGCTTTAATGTTTCATCTCACCAAGGCAATACTGTAAATCATAGAATTGCGTTTGTTATATGGAGACATTCTGCTGATACCGTTTAAATCACGTTCTGTTATCATACCTTTTCGAGTGTATGTTTTCCACTTGATGTGCTTGGTGCTTCCTACAGAAGAGATGGGACCATGGACTGATTCGTGGGATAGTTGTACTCATGTTTCCCTGAATTTTGTTAATTAGGAGCGAACTGATAGGATCTTTACTGACCTCTGGTACAGAATGGTTATGATTTGTTGTAGTCTAAAAGGCCTTCGGTGATTCTCCTTTTTGTTTTGCGGTTTCATCTCCAATTCCCCTCATCTGCTGCTGCTAGGCCCGATCTTTCTAGTTCTTGATTGTGTTGATTTGTTGGTTTTGGTTCGTTGTGTGCTGATGTTCCATCAATCTTGGTTCCAGATGAACGTGTGCCCACTGAGCTTAAGAAGGCCATCATGCAAGCTCGGCAAGATAAGAAGCTTACCCAATCTCAGCTTGCTCAGGTTAATCTTTCCTTCCCTTGCCGTTGGCCTGTGTCTCTGCTTCTTATTTGTGTGCCTGCTTTCTATTACCGAGTAGTTTGGGGTCTTGGGCCACCTTAAGTGTTTTCACTTGTACAATCTTTTTCATATGGTTCCATGGTGCTTGATTCAAAGCCCTTAATCTATCTCATCTGTTGGTCCGTGCTAATCAGGCATGGCATTCTTGTCTGCAGACCCTTGGCATAGTATGGAATTTCATTTTAGTTTGAAACTTCTAATGTTCTCCTTCTGTGCGCAGTTGATCAATGAGAAGCCTCAGATCATCCAGGAGTATGAATCGGGAAAGGCCATCCCGAATCAACAGATCATCGGCAAGCTTGAGAGGGCTCTCGGTGTGAAGCTGCGGGGTAAGAAGTGATGATGGAGAACTATGCTGTCTGATGTGATTGGGCACTCGTGGTTGTCATCAACAGACCACCCTATGAACGTTTCAAGTGTCCCGAACTTGTAAATTCAGCTTTGTTTCTCTTATTTCGGTGTAAAAGATGATTGTGATGTAACTGCTGTGGCCATGAGTCACTCTAAAACCTAACGCAAGACTGAACTTGTGGCAGATTATCAGTGATAGACTTGTTTGAAAATGGCTTCGTTATTTTCAGTAATTTTTTGATCAGATTGTGCGGTGTAACTGCTGTGGCCATGAGTCACTCTAAAGCCTAACGCAAGAATGAACTTGTGGCAGATTATCAATGATAGACTTGTTTGGTGAAAATGGCTTCGTTATTTTCAGTAATTTTCGGATCAGATTGTGCATATATTGGTCAATTGTGTTAGGTTGAGCGCATGTTGTGAAGAACCTGCTTGTTTATGTGCTGATGCCCGATAGTGACGACGGTAGTAACAAAGTGGCAGATCCACGATGAACCTTGAAGTAGCATTGACCTGGAAAATTAAAGTGCATCGCATGCATCTACCTGGAAAATTAACACGGTCGCGTGCATGTATCCAGATTTTAGTTCGTCAATTAGCACAGCAGTGAATCAATAGACAGAAGATATCTGCTAATCAGTGAATCAATAGACAGAAGATATCTCTATATGATTGCTTCATCAATAGTACATTAAGAAAACAAATTTGAAGCGTTTGCTTACTAAAAAATCTCCATTCAAGTCGACAGGATATTAAGCTCTAGTTTGCTCAATAGCCAAAGCGATGTTATAGGTCACAACACACAAGTACAGCTACCTCTATACCATTTTTTGAGACATTAATAACGAAGTCAGGATGGTAATATAAAACAGATCCAAACATCTTTTGAGGCATCTTCATTCCATTTTTTAGAATACATACAACAAGCAGCATACATAACTTACTCGCACGCCATTTTTGTACCAAAGCTGGTGAGGCAGATTGCAAACGCTTGGAAGGCTGACAGAGGCTGTCGATAATCCATTGTGAAAGTATCATCAGACACCTTCCCAAACTGAAGGAGAACTTCTTCCTCGTCTCCTCGTCCATCCGGTTGGCTTTGGTCTACAGTTGCCATCAGCTGGAAGTTCTTGACTGATGCGACTGTCACCCGGCCATGGAAATTCAAGCACCAACATTGCAAATGCTCATGCCACCTCGGAGCCTTGTTCTTGAGGACTGTGTACCCAGGCTGGAAGGATTCTGAGGACTTCTCCTTGGTGTTCTCTACTTGGTCGTTGGAGGCATGCCCTGAAGATGGACACCGCAAGGAGCAAACCATCCTTCTTGGACCTCTTGATTTTAAGAGGTTGAACTTGTAACATACCTTTCCCACTTCGAAGTTTCCTGCTGGGACCTGGGGACTTATTTGTTTGCTAGCAAAACGTCGACAAGATCTACTACTTGAAGGCTTCGCCCCACTGTGCGGTGGCTGACTGTCGTAAATGGTAAAGTTTGTCCCAAGGAAGTCCGAGCTGCAAGGAGCAAGAAAGAGAATAGATGAAGCAAATATTATTGTACATTGTGTTCATATGCTATTGCATATTGGAAGAAAAGACTGTTTCACAGAGTATGTGCTGCTCACCTTAGCTTTCCAACATAAGCTTGTCTCCCTTGAGAAAGATCACCTGGATCGAGTGATATGATGTATTCGGTGCGGGCACCATTCCTGTACTTCCTTGCTGCTAACAGAAATTTCCCATAGTCTGAGAACGCTGGAGAAATTCGATAAATGAAGATATCAGGAGTAAATACTGGTAGAAAGTAAAAACGTGTGTTTTCAGGAAGGCAAGGGCATGATAGTTCAAAGTTCAAACAACTCCAAAGAGGACACCTTTCAATAAAAAAAAAACATAAACAGCACCAAAAAAAAATGATGTTCATTCAAGACACTTCAAACTCATACAATGCCAACCACACTTCGGATTCATTCAAAAAGAAGCAGCAGTATTTTTTTTTCATTCATAGTTAAGCGAGGGGGATGCAACGTAAAGGAGAGACTCCTCCGGGAGGCTGTGGCTTTGCATTCGAAATATAGATGAAAAATGGATGCATAAGGACTGGGAAACCCCACCGATGCTAGATAGAGATCAAACCGTTAAGATACCATGCTAGATATGGATCAAACCATTCCCATAACACACCTAGAGAAGACTTCGCTCAAACATGGTATGTAAGAAAAGGTTAAAATAAATTGAGAACTACAAAAGTACAAATGAACCAGTTAAACTTATTTAATGGCATGTTACCCAGTTAAATTGCGAGTCATTACTCGTAGAGATCATTATAACCACAAAAGAAAATTATTCTTCTAATTAGCAAGTCGTGCAAAATCTGCAAGAATAAATTGAACACGGAGAAATACAATGAGATGCGAGCTTATTTAATGACATGTTGCAAAGAACATTAATCGAGAAGACCACTCATACAAATTATGCCCTGAAATGAAAATTATCTTCCATTTAACAAGTTAGACATAATCTGCAAGAAATAATTGAATCCAGAGCACAATAATGTGATGCGAGATTACTTTCACAATGTACTTACCTAGTGAGGAAACAGAAAGGTAGAGATAAAAGGTAGCATTCTTCTTGTTGCGTTTGATAAGACATTGAAGAGCTGAATCACGCGGTCCGGACTGCGAACAACCAATACAAAACAGATTAGTATTACCTTCATTTATGAACAACTAGCAATAGTAACAAGGTTTGCAACAATTGAGAAAAGACAAAAAAAAGGAGACCAATCACAAGTAATCATGTTCATAGAATGGCATCCCAGACCCTATATCAATACCAAAGATCAAAAGATACAACAATCCATTTTTTCATTTCATCCATCTACTACTAATATCCTCAATCTCTTCCAATCATTTTCCCCCACAATCAATTTGCTCGTGCATACTCCGATGCGCTTTGTTCATAACTTCATCAACTGAAAAGCACCAATGCTTACAAAAAGAAGCATGTCAATGAGCCTCCTATCTAATTGACTTGAACCTCCTCCAGGTGACAGTCCCACCCCCTTCCAAACTCGATGATTTCACATTTTTGAACCCCAACTAAGAACAACATAGGCAAACCCTGGTCTAGATCATTGTCAACAGATACGCTTTGCCATACTCAAAGACTGATACAAGATATGCTACTTGTTGCAGAAACTTAATCTGACTTTTCTTCAAGTATCGCACTTTGGTACGTTGCACCCAATTCGGGCCTTGTATTTCTGCCGAATTTCCTGATGTCTAAACAAACAAAGCCAAGTGAATTGCCAACAAACCACCACTCCCAATCAGTCAATCAATCACGCGATTCACACCAATTCACCCCGATACACATCCAAAAACCTAACAGCTCATCAGATCCACAACAAACCTAAATTTCATCATCAATCATTTCATCACATAGAACAAAACCATACACATGCAACACAACACAACAATTCAATACAGTCAAATTCATGATTCATCCACTCAAACCATCCAAATTTAATCTCAATCACCACAACAACAAAATCAAATCCCCCCAAAATCAACACCAGATCTATCTCAACCACCCCTCACCATCTTCAAACACTTCGGAAACGTGATCCGTCCACTCGCCACCGGCCTCTTAACGATCCCGACCACAACCTCCCTCCACTTCCTACAAACACAAGCGCACGCCACCACGTTCCTCCGATCCGGCCACCTCTCGTCCCTCCCTTCCGCTCTCCTCACGATCTCCGCCAACAGATCCGGCAACATCGTCCCCCACCGATCCGATCCGTCATCATCCGAAAACGGAATCGTCGCCGTCGCCGTCGCCGTCGTCGCAGCAACGGTTGAGTCAGAGGAACTGAAGTGTTTGCGAGATCTGGAGAGGGAGAAGCACAGCGTCGCGGTCGCGGAGCGGTGGCGGCGGTGATGGGATTCCGGCATCGGAGATCGGAGAAGTGACAGGTGGTTTTGGTTTCGGTTTTGGTTTTGGAGTGAAATGAAACGATGTCGCTTTGGGTGTGTGAGAGAGGGGGGAGATGGGATGATGATGATGATGATAAGTGTGAAGGTGGGGTCAGTGGTGATGGTGCTGGTGGGTGGGGTGGTGGTGGTGGTGATTTTATGGGAACTGTGTGTTTTTGTTTTGTATATTTGGTGTTGTACATGATATGATTCAGTTTCTACATGGGAAGATTGGGCTTCGAAGTGTTGTGGTTGGAGCGTGTCGATGTCGGGTTTTTTCCTTTCAAGGGACGTTAGGGACGGTAGAAAAGGAAGTGTATGATGTATTTTTATAAAGCGTGGTAGAAGGTGAACATCAGTGAGAGAGATGTTGGAGAATTTTCGTTACGGGTGAGATTCATAGGATTTCGATTGATAATGATGATCAAAAGATCGATAACGTTGATGAGAAACAAAAGACCGATAGACAATGATGGAAAGAAGGTCGATGTTAATGATTCATAGTCGAAAACCAATGAAAATGATTAAAATAGATATTGTTGATAATGATTGGAAATAAAAAATCGATGATAGTGATAAAAAAAAAAAAAAGATCTATGACAATGATCAAAAACAAAATATTGATCGCTCGGATGTCAATGACCAGGAACTGAAAAATAATGAATGATTAAAACAGAATATTGAATATAATGATTGGAAGTAAAAGATCGATCACAATGATAGATAGCAGAACACTGATGGGAGAGATAAAAAATAGAACATTGATCGTTGTAATTGGAAGCATGAGACTCGTGACAATGATCTAAGACATAAGATCGATGGCTGTGATGCAAAGCAGTGCGTTTTGAAAGAAAAAATACCAACAACAGTGATCAAAGGAAGATGAACGATGACAATAATCCGAAACAGTGTGTTCATAACGGAAATATCAATGACGATGGTCAGAGGAAAAAGAACGATGATAGTGATCCGAAACAGTGTGTTTCCATGGTAGAAATATCAATGACGGTGGTCGAAGGAAGCAGTGTGTTTCCCAATTAGAAAGCCCATTGATGATGGTCGGAGGAAGAAAAGGCCCAATGGGATTGCTTTCGCTGGTTATAATTTGACTTTTGGTATTTTGCATGTCGAATTTGCAATCCAATAAAAAAAAGGAGAAGAATAATAATGTAGTTGAGATAATTGAGAAAAAAAAGATTAAAAATTCACATTGTTAAAAAATGACATTTCATCATTAGAGGAGCATAAGTGAATTTTGATAATTTTACATTATTTATAAATAAATTATGACTATGACTATGCAAACATATAATAAAGCATTGGACTTAGCTCTAAGATCTTAGATTATATCGTTCATTATTAGTTTTATGTAAAACTCTAGTGTTTAATATATATTTTTCGTACTGATTACTCCCAATGCTATAGATGTTCTGTTCCGAAAATAAACTAACATGATGATCTATTTTGCACAAGTTAACACATACTCCTGATTATTGTTGATCACGACATGAATTGTAGATTTAGATTATCTCATTTGTATTCCTGTTGGGAATGATAGGAGTTGTGATCATTTTCTGTATGAAAACATTCTATTTTTTTATAGATTTGAGAACAGCCGCAAGATCCTCAAACGTGCATAATCTTCAGTCGAAGGAAAATGTCAGAAAACGACAGCTTTGAAATGGTAAACATTTTTCTGTTCTTTTTTCTTTGTGGATTCTAGAAATTGATTTTGTGTTACCTTTTTCCTTTTTCTTTACAGTACTAGTATTTGATTTTACATCTAGTATCATGATTTATGTGTACTCTACTCTTTTCAATTACTGGACTTTGAATGCTTTGATGGAGATTTTATTAATGTTATTCAAAGCCGGTTTATCAGGGAAAAAAGTGTTATTCAAAGCCAACACTTAATTGGGTGACGTTTCATCCACAACTACTAGTAAGTCACACTTTGTATGTGGTGGACTTATCAACATACAATCTGCATGATGCATGTATGTTCCCAATGCTCATCTTTGAGTTACGCACAGGATATATCGACTGTTTCAAGTCAAGTAAACGTGTAAGAGAAAGTAATATTCAGTACAGTCTAACTCTCTTATTCCTGGACATTAATTAAATTCAATCATGAATTATATATGATGTTATATCCATAATTTGAAATCAAAATGTAAAAACAATGTTCTAATCACGAGAAAAAAAAGATGTTAAAATTAAAATGAAATAAAACGGATTCTTTATTTGAAACCAAGGATAGATATAGGCTTGAAGAATATTTTTATCACATCATTAATTATAATTATTTATTAAGTTTTTTCATTTTTAAAAAATTACAAAGGTTAGAAATTTTCTTATCTAATTAAAAAATGTCCATCAATACGCTTTAAAAATTAATAGAATATAAGGATAAAAAATTCAATGGAAAAAAAGTTTGGTACAATTCTGAAAAGTTTTTGATGTACTTAGAAAATACGAATTTTATAAGAAAAAATAAGAAAAGAAGTTTATGATACTTAAAAAATTCGATGGAAAAAAAGTGGGGTATAATTCTCAAGTTTACGAAATTTTCAAAGAAAGTTTATAAAAAATAATGTGGACACCTAAATTATAGCACTTAGATAAATAAAAAGAAGAAGATCGAGAGAAAATCTTTTCAAATGAAACCATCTAGATGTAAAATAAAATTAAATATTAAAACGACAAATCTTAAAAAATCTTTTTTGAGGTCAAATTATAACAATATCTATGTCCATTTTAACACTAAGATTGGACTTGCATCCTGATGGAATGCATACATATTCCTTCATTTATTGGAATTTAGTTTCTTAATCTTTGGATCTGTTTTGAATATCAACCAACTTTTTCTATGATAGCTCTTCAGATGTTTTGAGCCATTGGTTTTTTTTGTAGGTAACATGAGTACATGACTAACTGCCTAAGTAGCTAAAAATACCTTAATAAACATTGCAGCAAACGTAAGACTTTCTTCAAGATTACACAAGAGGCTCATTATGGCTTCGCATCACGAATATTTTCTTACATTCTCATAGCATCAATGTTCTCTTATTGATTGATCCAATCAACAGTTTAACGCGGCTTTCGGGTCAACGAATTACAGTATGTAGGATCAATTTATTTAAATTTGCAATGCAACTTGCAATTTTATTATCTAACCTAATCGACTTCGCAAGTTCATATTCTGAGAATCTCCAGTTGGATTAGCTCAAGTTCACAAGTCCTTTTCTTCGGTATCTGAACCTAAGTTCTTTGAAGTGAAGTTTCATCTCGTGGAAGAGAATTTCGATTCGGGGAGAACCTGGTCGAAGGTTCTTCTAGTAGAGGAACTAGACTAGGAGAGCGAGAACCTGTCACCTTGGCTAAGCCGTCGAACTTCATTGGAAGAGACGACGACAAAGAGGAGCTGATTAAAAAATTTCTATAATGTAGAGATCTTCTTCACGTTTCCGTTATTCCTGTTTTGGGCGTCAGGGGCATTGGGAAAACACTGCTTGCTAAGAGTCTGATGTACGAGGAGAGAATAACAAGTAACTTCGAAATGATCTTATGGGTGAGTTGTTAGGATTCAGAGGAGAGCCCAGGGAGGAAACCACGTTCCGATCGGACCTGAATAGAATACATGTATGAACTGGGCCCAATAATTAACCCAAAAGCCTATTCTCGAGCAAATCCGATTAAACAGCGTCGATCACGGTGGTTCCAAGACTGTTAGTAAAAGGTATGTTTTGTGCTGGATGATGTGTGGATGGAAGATTCACTTGTGTGGAATACATTGAAAGACATTCTAGACATAGGCAGCCGAGGAAGTACTATTTGTTGCTACCACTCGGAGTTATAGAGCTGCATCATATGTCGGCACTGTGACACGTTACGTGCTGAATCGCCTTTCAGATGACGACTGCTGGTCAGTGTTCAAGTACTATGCCTTTGCCGAAGGCGATGATTCACTGGACTCATCTGTAGTCGAAACAGGGAAGTCCATTGCTAAGAAGTGTAGCAGGGTTCCTTTGGCAGCAGAGATCGTGGGGAGTCTCTTGTCTCGAGAGAGGGACGTGAAGGAATGGCATGGAATCGAGAGGAAGTTTGGTGAACTGGTACAAAAGCTGGATAGAACAGCAGCCATAGCGGCGATGAGGTTGTGCTATGACGAAATGCCATTTCAATTGAAGGCCTGCTTCAGTTTCCTGCCTTTGTTCCCAAAAGATCACAGTCTACAAGGACGAGCTTGAGAACTTATGGATGGCACAAGGGCTACTAGGAATGGACGATCAAAACGAAGAACCTGAAGATGCCGGAGTCAGATTCTGCGGTGAAATCTTGTCGAGATCCCTTTTCAGGAACGCTTCCCTTGTTGTAGGAGCTGGGATAGGGAACGGAAAACTGCACGATGTGGCGTATGACTTCCTAAAATCTGTCACGGGTGAGGAGTTCGCTACCAGTGTGAATTGTGGCACAGTTTTGGGCCTTTCAGCATCCGATAAAGTGAGGCATATCGGGTTCTACGATGGCAACTTGGCCGATAAAGCGTTCCCAAAAGGATTCCTGAACGCAAATATGGCAAGAACCTTCATGTTCTTGCAGCAAGTTGGGCTGATCACAAAATCTTTCCTCGACGATCTGACATCGAACTTCAAGTGCCTCCGTGCTCTTTAGTCTAATGGGAGCGGAGTTTGACGAGTTGCCGAGCTCCATCCGCGGCTTAACTCATCTAAGATACCTCAGCCTGTTCAGCAACTTCAACATCAAAGTGCTGCCAAACTCATTGTGCAAGCTGATAAACCTGGAAATACTTGATCTAAGGCACTGCGAGCGGCTCAAAGCATTGCCAAACGACATAGGGAAACTGGTGAACCTGAGGCATCTGTATCTGACCTCCCAAATGACAGCATTGCCCGAACAAAGTCTAAGATGCGTGACCTCCCTTGGTGTCCTGAAGCTCACCGACTGTGGATTTCTAACTTCTCTAACGGAGGGCATCGGTTGCCTGACACGCCTTACGCGACTCACCATAGTCAGGTGTCCAAGGTTGGCTTCATTGCCTAGCGGCATGAGATCAATGACATCCCTGAAGGTGCTTGCGATCACCGACTGTGAGAGACTTGATATAGACGAAGGCGTATGCTTACAAGGCCAAAAAAGTCTTACGATTCTCGACCTTGGCAAGCTTCCAAAGCTCTTGAGGTTGCCACTCACGCTGCAAGCTGCTGCTTCGTCTCTTCGACATCTGATGCTAGGCGAATCCGAAGGCTTGACTGCATTACAACTGTATTAACAGTATTGGTTCTCCCTGAAGGTTTTCGTTATCTTAGCAATCTGAAGTACTTCGAAGTTAGAGGATGCAACAGATTGAGCATGAGATGCATGAAAGACGAAGGCGAGTATTGGCAGCTCATATCTCATGTTCCTGTCATTACCATACACGGGAACTGGATCCATAAGAATCAATCTTCATGGTAACAATGTGCTTGATCGGATGACCGCTGCTTCTTTGCATTGCTGGACTTCATGTCTTGTTCTGTTGTATTATATCGTCTTCCATAACTCGATTTCTTCCCGACGTTCCCGCGTCGAACTGCGAGTTTTCTTGTAAACTGAAAATGATCGTTGTGAATTGTCAGCATGCAAAAATCTTTCATACCCTCCTTTACATCGAATTTTCGCGTAAGTTCATATCATAATTATCACTCCAATTCTCTTACACTGCAACTATAAGACCAAGGTAGAATCCAACATACAAATTTCTAAGAATCATTCGAAGACTCCAAATACGCAAAACGCAAGAGTTAAGAGAAACTTGATCTCAATATTTTATGTATCTTTCATTGAAATGAAATAACAAATTACAGATTTAAATAAAGACATCGCCCATCCGCGTTACAATTGAGGCGACGACGTCTTTTTGGTGGCAAACCCGATTCGGATGAAAGACAATTGCTGGTTAGGAACAGATGCATTTGCGTTGGTTATCTTTGAGATGCGATTCAAGGACGCAAAAAATGTCGGTGGCTTCTTATCTCAATTGTTCCAAGTACATGATGGGTAGAAGATTGACTACATCTTAAAACACCGAAACAAGCGTTCCTTCAACTTATAACTATGCAACATGCGGATATTCATATCCATCAGTCCATCAGTCCATCAATATCATTATCAATAGTTGGCACGCATATCTATACAATAGAAAATGGGAAGCATTAAAAATAATTCTGATGTCTTGTAATGCAGGGCCAAGTTCATGAATGATACTAGTGCTCATGAAGCCCATTCAAAATTTCAATTCAACTCAACTCAATATCCACTCCCAGTAGTCGTGGGGCAAAAGCTACATTAAAAGCTCAACTCCTGATATGTCCATGAACTAACATGGAGCGCATGAGCCTCTTCCTCACTAGTCAAGAAGCCGCTGTATATCAACTCTTATAAAATAACGAATTAATGATAGAAAACTCGTTATGCATCATAAAACCTGCTTATGTGAATGCTCTTCATCGGTTAGAAATGTGAATGATCCAACCCATGACTTTGTTATAATAACTGCATTGATAATATTTTGAGTAATCAATTATATCGAAAGATCGAACCTAGGATAATAGGATGAAAAGAAAAAAAAAATTAAAAAAATCAAAGCCTTCCCCATCCTTGAAAGCCAAAAGCTTAACCTTCAATCGCCTCCTTTTTTTGGCTTTAAGATATGGTGATGATTCTTTCTCCTTGAACGTGCGCCTAAATGGTCAAAAGCGCACAAGCAAACACGAGAACCTTAGGTGTAGCTAATAATGAAACAATGTGCCGAAACAGAACCACATGTTATACATCATGCGGTCCAAAAATAATCAAATCAAGCAAATAACGAAAAATAATATATTGACCCACCCCACCTTTGATGTATGAGATGACTCCTTGTTGTCATGATCAGTTAAATGGGAAGATAAATTATGAAGATTTTTATTTGATGCATGATCAAGGTTTTTACATTTTTTTAAAATATTTTGAAAAGAGTTTTTCATATTTTTTTAGAATATTTTAAAAAGAATCTTCTATATTTCTCTAGAATGTCCTAGGATCTTCTGTCCTACTAAATTTATAGATTTATGTTGTATATGATTTATCTAGAGAATCTATTATATATACTATGATGAGAAAACTTAATACAATTCTCTGACCAACTATAAAAAAAAATATAGGAACTGATTACACCTTGAACTTGTATCTGGGCTCATCTATCAAAATCATCCCTCCAAAATCCCACAAATTCTACTATCACAGTACAAACATTTGTATTTTTCCTTCAAGATTTTAGACTAAACTCAAACGAATAGTTTGAGGGACACGGGTACAAGAATTTATCATGCCCAAAAGATATAGCAAAAGAGAATATACCCTTCTTCATTTACATTAAAAAAATGTCACATAAGGACAAAAAATCTACATAGTCGCATAATTTAATCACTACTATGGTCCTCAGATCACCCCTACACATTAATATTGACAAAATTTGGGTGTCCCAGAATGCAGAAAAAGTAACTACAGATTCCAGCATTTTACTTTTGCTTTTTCCATCAGGTCCCTACATGCAAACATCTCCTTCATCCCAAACTATTGATCAGATGTTAAACCGGCAACGTTTTGAACAGTAAGCACCAACTCCATTGGGTCCTCGCCTTGGTAAATCAAGCAAGCAGTGCATTCATTCCTGGCCATGGACCTGTCCGTGATTGTTTTGTATAGCCTATCATTGCTAGCTTCGAGATAGATAGACTTGGCATTGGATCATTGTCTTTCCGATCCTGAAACCGGGAACCACAGTGAAGGCTACAAGCGGCTCGTTCTCTGGCTTGATGTCATCATAATTCTTGGATTCCAAGAATGCTTCATCGGACAAACTCTCCATATACACATCAGAGAACCGGCATCCTCTCCTTACTTGGAAGATAGAAGCAGCAGGATCAAAGGAGAAAGACAGACAGTGCAGCAGCCAGACTCGCTTCGCCATCTCGGAGAGTGCAGCAAAAAAGGGCGTCTGTGGGAACTCGCCAGCTTCGACAAGGTTTCTCTGTTCGAGTGTTCCGAAGAACGAGGACTCCATCTTCGGGTGGATGAGTCTTAGGTACTTGGCCCGGCAGAACTTGGCAAATGTGGACTTCGGCTTGTGCGTGAGGTAGTCATTCGCCCGTGAAGACCTCAGTTCACTGAAACTGTCATAGAACCAACTCTGCATATTATTCTGACCCAGTTGGCGTCCACTCGATAAAGAGAAGTTAGGGAAGTGGAAACCATCGAACATCTCTCTGCAAACAAACGATTCAATCGCAAAACACTTGTGCTCCGGCTTCCCGTACTCCACATTCGGCTGAATCATGCTGACGGCTGCATCAATGTTCCACCCTGCGGATCGCATCTCGTTGGTGATAAGCTTCACAAAGGTCCTAATTGATCTCACCGCATGCCGAAGAACAGGAACAAAATGGCCTGCATTCAAACCAGAGAGATGAAGGTTGTCTAGCATTGACAACTGGCCGCTCGCATTCAACCTCTTCTCAATGGACCGATTTTCCTTCTTGCATACCTCTAATTTCTCCACAAGGAATGCGATTTCGGACTCCTTCAGCTTCATTTGAGACTCCAAGTTCTTCCCCATTACCTCATATGTTTTCGCCACACTCTTCTGCTCCTTGATTTCTGCTAACATCAGTGTCTTCCCTGGTGTAGAATCCAACTGCTTCTTTAAGTAACATTGTTTCAGTTCTGACAAGGTTTTCAACTCACAAACAACCATCTGATCAGCCGCCTGAATGGCATCAACATCATAAGGAAACTGGGCAAGCTGCAGTTCCGCATATGCAGCCTTTATGGTTGAAATGCTGGCAAACATATTGGCTAAGAGAGCTTCAAGAGCGGCCATTCTGCGATATCTCTCATCACTGATCTTCGCAAATGACTTGTCATAATTTCCATTAGCTAGTTCCACCCTAGCGCCATCACGGTGCTTTGTTTCCCTCGTCATTTCACGAGACTTGATCTTACAGAATTCATCGGCCGGAGTAACTCCAGTAGCAGATCGAATATTAAGAACCTTTGCAAACGTACGTGCTAATATGCTCTTAGTTGGAGTAACAGCAGACCGCTCAACTGAAGAGTCCATCTGAAAAAAGCAACACAGAAAAACGTTAAACCACTGCTCACAATGAAGCAACAAAAGAAAGAAGCATGCATATATAATCACATGCTGAACAGACAAGCACTAACAACACAAGAAAGAAGGATGATAACACATTAGCCAACAAAAGCAAACCAGATGCTATATACTCGAATCCAGGGCCGAGGAAAGAATGAAAAAGAGCTTATACAATCCAAATTTCATGGAATCGACAACCAGAATATTTTATCCTACGCAAATATAAAATAAAAATAAAAATTAAACAGACCTAGCAGGAAATGTAGACGATTCCTCGAAGACTTTAGTCTGATAAGAGGAACAAGTTCGTCCCAGCCAAAGTTCTAAGCAATTTGGGCTGGGTGAATTTGTGTCTGACCACAAATACGATTATTTGTGACTAGAGAGAATCCAATATTACCATTTAAAATTTAGTGATTTTTCGAATTCAAAACAAAAAAGAACAAAAAGGATCTTGCTAGCCACTGTATAGCTAAAGGCAAACTCATTTTCCCAAGTAATTTTCAATTTTGTGAAGGCAAAAACATGATTGTGTTTAAAAGTTAATAAATTTGTTGACCAATATAGCATAGGAAATCTAGGGGAATCAACATAATCGCAATGACTGTCCCAATAGAAACAGCCATCAACCTTTCTTGGTGCACTATAAATGCTGCCAAAACTTGACAAAACAGGAGCATAAAGACCTGGTTTCATGTTCTTCCCTTCAATGAGAACTATTATTATACAACTAAAAAGGACAATGGTCTACAGGACATAGCACCGATGTTAAAGCATGAAAAAGGTTAATGCTCCACAATGCAGCAACCGCCAACATCTAACATAGTAAAATATCAAAGAAGCAATCTTGATCAATTGTGTAACTAAGCGAGATTTCAATGGACCAATAGAGCAACAATAGCTAGTCACTATAAGGTAAGAGTTCTGGATTACTTGGATCCCTAGCAATACAAACCTTTCCAAATAACTACGTTTCATCATATTCCCAGACTCTATAACAATTAATAGCTATATGTTACAAGCCTCCCAGACTCTATAACAATTAATAGCTATATGTTACAAGCCTGCGCAAAAACAAGCCAAACTCAGATGTAAGGCGTCACGCAAAAACACATCAGGCGTATCCATCCAAAACAAGAAGGGAAAAGTAATAATTTCACTAATCAAGCCTCCAAATAGTCCCAACTATCTTTTCGCGGTCTAATTGTTCCCGATCCATCCAAATATCGCAATGTGACATATCACATGGAAGGAAACCTAGCTTAAGCACCACATTCACAGAAAGCAGAAACCAAAACAAAACCCATATCGAATCAATCATGTAACAAATCAGTGATCCATTATATCTTTTTTCTCCTTTTAATGGATGACGACATTGGATTCCTTCATTTCCATATGCTTGACCAAACAACCTCAAACCAAACGGTCCAAAAATCGCAGCACCTTCAAAGATGAAAACAAACGGTCCAAAAACACGGGCCCCTCACTACCAGTGATTCTCTGACCCCACACCACACCACATGACCACATCATATCATACAGTATCACTGTATCAGTTTTTATTACATCGCACATACCAATGTCATGTGGGACCCCACACTGAACTTGGCTTTGCCCAATTCATGCAACACAGCAACCACATGACCATGATTTAGCTTTTTTGAGTATTAGCCGTTGGATCAAGGGAGAGATGGGGTCCATGGTGATCGAGTGGACGGAATTGTTTACTTGTGGTTGAATTGTGTCTCATTCATTATTGGACCCCTAAAAAGAGAGATTTGTTTAGTGAAGTCTAGCTTTCAAGTTTTATCAAAAGCAACCCCGGCCAATGATGATTTTTTGCTTAAATCTTCTCAAAAGATTGAAAGGCCAAATAGCGGCTGTGGGGTCATGACAATGAGAGTTTAAAACATCACAGTTCATCATTAGCAACAAATAATGAACTCGACACGCACTAGCCAACTAGAATTAAACAAAGAAATGCCCGAAATATTCTCCTTGTGAGTATTGATGATTTGTCTATGCTAGCTAACAAAGATTTTCTAACGAAAACGACTTCTAACCTTAGCTTTAAAGTATTGTTGGATTTAACGCAAAATGTACAACTTGCTATACATGACTTAGATTGGGCAGGCAATATTAATAACTCACAAAGTCTTGAACCGAAACATAAGAAAAAACACTCATGATATAACAAAAACATGTTTTCGCACAAATCTCGCCTAACAACATATTCATCATAGACTAAACGGATTGGGTCGAGTATCACGATCCCAACAACAAACCAGTGTTAAGATCATTTAAATGTAACCAAAAATATTAATTTGTGGGGTTTTGTGGGGGGGGGGGGGAGCACTCTCGAAAAGAGATTATTTTTATGTCAAAATCAGGCCACCGTTTTGTGAAACGGACACGAACCAAACTCAACTTTATATTTTGCCCACCTATTCAAGCAAAAAACAGAAAGAGACGTCTACTCGCTACACAACCCATCAAAATAAGTAACGGCAACAAAACGACGTCTCACCATATATTTAATCAATTCACACAATCATACAAAACAATACAACCAAAGAGGAGTGAAAATAACAGGGCTTTACCTTGATTGAGAAATTTACGGCGGTGAAGTTGTCGTGTTTGCGTCCAAGCTTTTTTCTCACTGCCTTGGGAAACACAGCATCACGTTCATGCCTCAGTTACTGTTGAGGGACTCTTCGGTGCTATCTCTGATGAAATGGTAGCCACTCACTTGCTTTGCTTCAGTCTGAGACAGCACAGTGAGAAGACAACGACAATAAATTACCGTAAACTTGTACCAAGAAAAACTTTTGCAGTGTTTCATCCCACGCTATTATTGGTAAAATAAACAGGGTAATGAAGCCAGTAAGACATGTTTGGATTTAACAAATGTCTTATTTGTAAAAATTTACTAATCCCGTCGGAAAAAAAAGCATTAGTCTATATAAATAAAAAAAGCCATTGATGCTATGAATTGATAAATATTAATTTAATTTATATATTTTAATTTTGATATTGCAATTCTTTTTCTCAAAGGAGGTAGCAAGTTTCGAAATTGATCAAAATAACTATTACTTCCATGCTTTCATATTAATTACAACGTTTTCTGATTTGATGAATCTTAAAAAATTACAATCTTTGATAATCTTTTAACATAAAAAATATCAAATCAATCTAATCTATTACGATATGTCTTCTCTCTTACAATAAATCACATTATCACAAATATATTCTTTGTTCGTCAAAATCCATACAAATTGTATAAATTATTAAAACGGAGGGAGTAAACTGAGAGTATAATTTAGGATAGGTAATTGACAGTGTGAAGAGATCCCGTCGTGATTGTTGATGTAAAAAACAGATTTTCAGAGCAAGCTCGTGACCCATGTCGGCAGCTTCAAAGTCTTCTAAAGGACAACATAAAGATAAAGACGAGTTCTTACTCATTAGTCTAACCCAAAAGTTGAATTTACACGGTACATATACACACACTAATCAATGACTACCTAAAAATATTCAACCAAAATCATCACAAATCAACCTTTAAACAAAAATCCAAGGGTTGTAAGTATAATCTGTAAAAACCTTGCAAAAATTCTGCCTAAATATGAACAATACCGCCAACGAGAAAGAAAACCCTAGCACACTGTTTCCGGATATGAAAATTACTCCACTTCTTTTTTTTAGAATTTACGCTAAATTCCCTATGATATATGTTTTATAAAATAATTTTTATTTGATACAACCTGTTAAAATATTTCGTATTTCATGGATTTTACATGCTCTATGCATCCCCATCCCCATCCCCCATCAAACCCTATAATATAATTCCCTCAAATCCCAAATGCAAACGACAAGGTTATGGACAGACTCAAAGAACCTGATCTACACTAAAGCAAACGTAGTTGTGGTAGCCAAACTAGTGAACTTCTCAAAGGATGAACATGCTATACAGGAGATGTTTGGTCTGAGCTTCGCATCTCCACTTTCGAGGAAGGTGTCATTTGGCCGGAGAAATAACGTACCTTCCATCTTATACCATTGCAATAGGCTTCCATTAGTTTATCTTACTTGACAGAAAAAGTTTCTTAGATTACCATCTTCTTTATGTGAAATCGATTTGGATTTGTGTTGTTGGCTGTGCCGTGTTTGGCGTCTACCTTTGTAGTCGATCCAGAATTTTTCCTAATTTTTTTAGTCGTACTTTTTGGACGTCTGAAGATTGCCTCTTTAATTGACGGGTTTCGAATTGGAAAAAATTGAGTATATGTATTGTGTCAAAGGCTTGATCAATCTTCAGACAGCACTGTTCATCCTACATGATCTGCTTTGTGAGACGACGAGATTCTGTGATTGGATGGAGCCCGAGGGGGTCGAGTTGGCAAGAGGGAGATGGTATGCTACGAATCTGATACTAAATGGGGGAGGCGGCCAGTTCCGTCGAGTTTTACCCACCACGTGGGGACAAAGCCGTTGCGTTCTACGTTCCTATCCAAGGCGGCAGACAGACAAGGGGACAAACTGTATCCCTATGTTCATCTCCTACCTTACTGGAATCTATTGGTCTTTGCGAATAATCAGGCCATGTTATATGATCACGGCCGAAATCTGGTCCTCAGGGAGTACCCACCACCGGAAAGAGGGCCGAGGAACTACCCGTCTGCGGGATCATCCGTCATGTTGGCCGTGATTGTTGTTTGTGGCGGGGCGGAGTATGGGCGTTCATTCGAATGGAGACGGATTCTCCGGCACACGGCAGCTATGGCCGGATTGTGGCGACGAAGGCCAATCCAATCCCTATTCCTGGAATGACGCAGGAAGTTGAGACTCAAGACTTTGACCGCACTGAGATGGATTGTTAAAACTTAAAATTAATGGAATTATTTTTTCTTGGAAATATTTTGAAATTTTTCTTAGTTTTGGCAATTTTCCCCATAAATGAAATTTCATTGTGTTTTGGAAATTTAAACTCCCACAAATCTCTCTGCAAAATCTCCGTTGACGGAGAAATCAAACAAACCGTCGCCGGCAACACAATCCAAAAACAAACTAAAACCTAATCACAATAATCAATCCCCTCCTAACAAATCCAGCCATAAAACACCAAATCAAATCCACCAAATGCCAGCAAAAACTTCAGCCGCACCGCACCAAAAAAAAAACGAACAAAAAAAGCATCACAAATCAGAAACCTCACCACACAACAATGGCGCAGATTCGCCTCCACCACAGCGCACATTGACTCGAAAAATAACACCGAAACCAGACCCAATCGCACTTTCAAAAGCAAGGCAAGCAAGCCGAGATTTGGAGTCGATACACGGAGATCTGAGACGAACTTGAGATGATTAATGATTTTCGTTGAGGAAAATTAGGGGGAAAGGGTGGATTTGGAGTGAGGAAAGGAAAGAGCTGAGAAAGGGAAGTGAGAACAGGAAGATGGATTGAGAGGTTGTTGAGAGAGAGAGAGAGAGATGGAGAGAGATTTTGGGAAAAGTTCTTTGCGAAAATTGATCCGACAGGACGGCCACGGGGTGGCATAGACATTTTAAAACCACTAAGAAGTAGTGTCAAGTTTTTTAATGTTACTAGGTTTCTAAGTTCCTGTTATTTGGAGTCAGAGCACTTCACATAAAATAGAAATTTTATAAAAAAAAATCAAATAAAATACAATAACGATGGATTAAATATATGTTAAATAATAATAATTATAATATAAAATAACAAAATTGGATAAAATTATTTATTATTATAATATTCTGAATTTTTATATCTCAATTTACTTTTTCATTATATAAAAAAAGTAAAAAAAAAAAATTATAAAAACTCTGATGCAAGTGCTCTAGATGATGTTGCTTTTCTAAGTGGTGAAATCCGTGTAACGTTTGCCATGGCATAACATTAGTTTCATTGAGTACTACATTTGTGCAAACAAAATGGGTTACCATCAATATATGAACTTACCCGTTCATAGTTATCTGACTTTAATTACAATATATTTTTTTGTTTTGTTTTTCACTTTAATTACAATAAAACGAACCAATATCATTTAATTTTTCATGAAAATCACTAAGATCATGGTTGATGTCACCAAAAAAAAATTAATCACACTGAAATTCAAAAAATAAAAAAGACACATTTAAAACTGTGTTGGGTTATAATCCAATACAGGCATTAAATTTGGCCAGAGCTACTCATTAACGGTGTGGATTACATCTTCACTTTTTAATCTTAAATTACTTCGAACGCGTTGAATTGAATTTGGTACTCCCATCCCGAAACATTTGGTTCATTTCCTCATATAACTGGGCCCACTTTTATGGTCCCGACCTTTTTTAGCACTGGCCACAATGCACATGTAGCATAATATTATCAAACGATTGAATGTTCACGAGACCGTCATCAATATATTACTGTCCCATCAAAAACATTATTTTTTAATTTACCATAAAAT